>JAECUM010026893.1:0-12388 GCA_016617855.1 Megalonaias nervosa | reverse complement strand
GTTACAAGCAAGTAATAGAATGGATTTTTGTATTGTATTATTGACATTTAGGTTACAGTGAACTAGAAATACACAGAATAACCAGGAGCTACACCATCGTTGCTAGGCAATCGCTGATGCTAACTGGGGATCTACCATCCAATTTTGGATATTGTCTCTATGTCGTCCAGCTCGTAGGAGACGTTTGTATGTTCCATTACTTTGCTGTTTTTTATGACTTGCTAGTCCAATATACGTCTTTATTGTAATTAAAACTAAGTACAATTCTAAGAAAAAAAACAACGTGTTAGCATGTGTGTTTGCAAATCATAAAATTGCCCCTGTTCATTGACGAAGCTCTTCCATTCCAAAACGTCAGTTTTAGAGGTGCATAGTTTTGCACGTTGTCAAGTTCTTCATTTTCGGATGTAAGTAAATACTGCGTATAATCCGCAAAACCATAATGCCTAAATAGAAGTGGCCGGTTTTCAAAAGCACATAACTTATCACTTTTGAGAATTACCGCTATTTGTTCGTTCATCACTGGTCTTGCGTTGCTACCCATGCTTTACCGTCAATCAGTAGTGAACAAACGGGATGGTGGTGGTCTTGGGGTGCCAAAATCACGGGCGCCAGACGTCTTGGGGCGCCAAAACCCCTTTGGGCCATCATCGTTGCCCCGGGCGATATTTACCCTTAGTACGCCACTGTGTTTAATTGTCTTAATAACAAATAAAATTAGGATATATAACAATATCAGTGCTTGTTCTTGACTAATCTGGAAACTTTATTACAAACCTTAAAAACACAAACTAGTGTGAAGACTGAAGGTTATACTAAGCTGCAAAAAACTCATGTTGTGACCATCTTTCCTGCAGCCATTATGTAATGGGCAACAGTATGTGGTTCGAATTCAATTGTCAGAATCTCATACTTTTCAAGTAATGTTATTTTCTTGTACCTTACCTTTGCTTTTAGTTTTTTCGGCGAAGTCCTAACTATATCAACTAGTTATGTTATTTCGGCTTGCATCGCAGAAACAAAACCTCTTGTTGAAGGGCAGTAGTAAATGCATCTTCGATCATATCAAATTCTGTTGTAAGGTGATTGCTGGGCAAAAGGAGAAAGCTATTTTTCACCTTTAGTGCGAAGTTTCTCACCTTGTTTTGTTTACCTGTGATTTTTACTGCTTGTCTTTACCTGCTTGTGTGGTCCATTTCATAGGCGATATGTCCACGCAATATAACACTAAAATGAGTTGAAATCGATGTTAAAATTAGAGTGAATCAAGTGATGCACGTCAATTACTTCAATAAGAAACTGACGACTTCACCTTATCTCCGAGGTTTTCGATTGACATCAATGGACCTGTTGTCAGTTTCAGTTGATATACGGCGTGGAACCAGGCTGTCAATATCAAAAGGCTGCCGTTCAAACACAACTCCGTTTGATGAACTTGTGATAAAATGTTTTACCTAAGACCCGAGGAAATATTGATAAATTTGATTATTAGGTTACAGCGCAAGGAAAAGGATCGGCGTAGATTGATTATACGGGTGCTAATCAATTTAGGAGGTGACCGAAAGAACACGAGACTTTTTGTTATAGCGGTTATATGTCAAGATTGAATGTATAAATAACGATGACATTGAATACCTTGATTATTGTTAAGTATGGAAATGCAAAGAAAAAACTGTTACTTCGTCCTGAATGAACGGAGTGAACTTTGATTTCAAATAAGGTTCAATCGGATGCTGATGATTTATCAAACTGTCCAAAGTCAACTGTCTTTACCAGCATGGGCTTGACAGTACAAGCATATACGACTACTCTTTTAAGATTTAAAGCAAAGGAACTATATAAAGACAGTTTAGAGCTGACATTCATCCTTGAGAATTTTGAACTCGTTTTCAATGTTCGAACTTCGATCAAATAAACATTTGGAGCATCATAACACTGATCTCAACGAAACAATAGATTTTGCAACATTTTGCAATATTGTCGACGTATATCCTCGCTATAAATAACCTTAAATAATCAGACACAAGATAAATTTTCGCAGCAACATCATTCCATGAACAGGAATCTGTAACATGTGTAAAATATAATGGGAATGCGAGAAAGAGTAAGATGTGTCTGTCGTGGACGACAAAAAGCTCACTTTCCTTACGCTTATTATAACAATGTGTGTTTGTTTGTTGGTCATTTTTTAATTAAAGAAAAATAACGTTTCATACCCTCTCATTTCTATCCTATCTTTAAATGTTGTAAACGCTTTGAAAATTACCTTCATCTCTTGGCTGTAAAATGACTTGCAGTGGATTTGAATCGTTAAGGACCATGTGGATATAATATCTGTTACATACAAATAAAATCTTCAAATATTTATTTTGTAATCGTACTTTGTAATTGACTGAGTGGACGTTTCAGTTATAGTTTTTGATGTATATCTAGTAGGCAGTGTATTGACTTGGTTATTTGACGTAGCTTTAAGAACTCTTTATTAGATAAAGGCATTAACGACATGTAAATTAATTGCTTATATTGTCATGTACGCTTGCACAAGAAATCGATGAAGGCTACTAGTCCATTTTAAGGCAGTATTATGTTTCAAGGTTCATTAAAAAAATCAATTGGTATTTACACGCATGTTCTAATTGCTAGGCCAACCTCTGAGCTGAAGCCTCGGATCGATTTCAGAGGATGCTACTGGGGAGAAAGTGACTTTCGGATTTAGAATTAAAAACAGTTTGGTTTTTTTATTTTTTTTTATTGTGTATTTCTTCGTTGAACAGTCTATATAAAAGCCTGTTGATATAGAATATGTGAATCGTGATTGTGTTGTTTTCTGATATCAACGTTCGTCGAAACCCGAGAGAGTTGTTGAAGACCAAGTACGAAAGGCGAGAGTTTAAACACAACGAGGGATTCGGCGAGCGTTGATACAAGAATAAAACTTGAATGATCGGTAAAATGATGGAATTTAAACTTTCCATGTGAAGGCGCTTATCTGATACATCGGCCCTACTTAATCCTCAGCTACTTTTCAGCTGATAAACAACAGATGAAGCATCTCGCGAGAGAGCCAGTATCTACGATCTATTGACAAAATAACGGCATTAGAGAATTGTTCAGAAAAGTCAGTAAATTTTTGGGGAATGCAGCAATTACCTGATATTTTGCAGGTAATTACGTGAAATTTACGCAGTCTGAAAAGCATTTTTTATTGAAATAGAAATGAGAATACACACCGAGTTGCTGTGGAGCAGATGAGTTGAAAAAATCCACTCTGTGAGCATCGTTTTTTCTATTGCCCTGAATACATAAGACGTTTTAGGCATGGAGCACATCTTATTCTCTACTCGGAAAATTTCCATCTTCTTTTCAGCTGAAAACGTAACAGGACTGCTGGTTTTCAGTCATACACGATGCGGAATGTAGTCATTTGTTTTGGTGCCCGGGAAAGATAAGTAAAACGACACACCAGGGCATGAACTACACGTGAAATCCGATCCTGATGAATGGATACGGCCACATATGTACACCTCGACCAACAATGCTGCGCAAAGATTTTCATGTAAGAATAAAAATTGACTTTTATTTTCTTCCTTGTTTATGTTATCCCTTCGTTTGTATCACTGTAACCGTCTGACCCACAGTACAGTAACTTCGTCCTTTAGTATCCATAACTTTTCCTTGGTTCCGTTTTGTTGTTCGGGTATGTCAGGTTTAGTCGGGTATATTGTTTTGGATTGCCATGTGACTGTGGTACGTTTTGTATTAAAGCATAACTAATTATACTGACTTCATAATGCTACTTTCGACTTAAGTACTTGCGAAGAGGAATGCACAATCATCTTTAAAATAGGGGAAGAGGAAAAAAAATATTCTAGGTCTTGGCATCAAGACAATATACTAGTATCATTCTTTGTCTTGCTCGGCAGAACCTCGCATAAACCAATGTAGCACATACACAAGTATTTCTTTATATCAGTGACACCTTCCCGCCCGGCCGCCCCTCCCCCTTCTCCATATTTTCTACAAGTCTACACTTTAACTCTGTCTCTATCTCTGTCTCTGTCTCTCTCTTTGGCTTCATTTTTTGTCTCGACCAGTGTGCATGTCGGTATGTATGCGGCAATAAATTCTACCATTGTTCATATTTCTTGTCAGTACTGTAAAATGAAGTAGGACGTAGTGTTCCTGCACATTGACTACAGCTTGAAATCACTTACTAACCGTAAATATATAGTTTATAGATCAAAAAGTAAGAAAGAGTTTCAGTCTGCAACTTTTTAATTAGGCTGTGTTGATCTAAACACTCCGAAATGGTTTCAACGAATCTGTGATGAGGACATGTATGGTATTGTCGAAACTTTTAAGACCAATTCAGCAGGCGCCAACTTTCATTATCGACGTAAACGGCTTATGTAATCGTAGCACACGGACTGCGTACTAAGGCATCCGTAGTTGCTTCCCTTGAATAAAATGAACCTTAGAAATAATCTCTCTCTCTCTCTCTCTCTCAGCGAAAAATATACCATTAGGAATTGCATCCAAATGATGTTGCCAAAGTGACTGAATAAATGAAGTATAAATTATATTGCTGATCTCCTGTTGAATCAGCAAATAATAATAACAATAATAATAATAATAAGAGGACTTTGTATGGCGCCTAATCTTTAGAAGCTCTAAGCGCTTTACAACATTTGACAACACTTAAAAACATATATAATGATATGATTACAAAAATAAAAACAAACACCATGACATTAGAAAACAGAAAACATGCTGAAAATATTTAAGGTAAGGAAATATTATTAGGTCTTTAAGTCTGTTCTTGCAGTTGAAATAGGTGAGTTTTAAGATAAGATTACTCAGTTAATCGTTGGCAATTCGAGTATTAGCGGTAACTGGTCAGGTAATTTGGTAACCTGTTGACAAACGAAAACCCCATAAGAGTATTCAGTAAGATGGATAAATGTATAAATAAACTGAAATTAACTTTGCCACTTCCAGGCTTTTTATACAGGCACCGTTATATTGTATCCTAAACTAGTACACACACAAAAATGCACGTACCATGTGTTCTTCCTTTGACAGGCAAGGCGTTGTACAATATTTAGACCCAAGTCATTTTAACGCTTCCATCGCACATGTTGAACACTTTACACTTGATTGTTCATATCATGATTGGTGCTGATAATACGGCATGACAAAATAATTCAGGATGAACTGTTTACGTAGATCTCATGCAGAAGAAAGCGGGAAATATATTTATGTCATCAAGAGTAACATGCAAGTTTTACAAGATTTTCAAAATTGGAAATTTTGATTATGCTGTAATTCTTAATTTCCAAGTGTGATTAACTGGTAAAGATCACGTTAAAGTATGACGTGTATATATATATATATATATATATATATATATAGTGCAGGCTGATAGTTCAACAAGAAATCATTCTTTTCTTAATCATGCCAGAAAGCAAGTTTGCATCATCGTCATTTTATTTTTGCGCTCTAGTTAGGTACGTATATTATACTTTCTAAAGTAATTTGTAATCATTGATTTGTTGTAACTGTTATGCCATTTATGTCATCATCGAGAAGTTAAGACATAAACCACTTCTTCACCTCTGTGTTCAACACCTGCATACAGTGGCGTCACTTGGGTTGGTGTCACCCGGTAACTCATGGTGTCACCCCCAAGGACCTCCTTCCTGCACAAAAATTCACAAATTTTATATACAGTCATGTGCGGTTATTCATGGTATCCCCCCATGGACCCTCTTCCTGCACAAAAATGAAAATTTTTTATAGACAGTCATTTTGGTGTCACCCCCTCTGATGGTGTCACACTGTGCGGTCCGCACACCCCCACCCCCCACCCCCCACCCCCAGTGACGCCACTGCCTGCATACAAGAACACATTTGCAAATTTGCAATAGTGACAAACCTATTAAGAATATCGTTCAGAGCAGGGGTGCACAACCTTTTTCGGCCAAGGGCCAGATTGCATTTTCTAAGACCATTCGAGGGCCGCAAACATGATGTTGCACGTTCTATACAACAGCGACTTGGTAAAATGCTGTAATAAACTATTGCTTGACAGGAAGGTTTTATATAATTTTATTTTTAGTAGCCCAAATGATTTCTAATTTCTTTAATATAATTACTGTTCACGGGCCAGATTTCTAGGTTGTTTTATTTTGCCCTGAGGTCCAGACAAAACATGTTCGCGGGCCGGATACGGCCCGCGCGTAGGGTTGTGTACCCCTAGTTCAAAGAAAAGCAAACAAAACAAACCGGACAGAAATGTACACAGCACATACAGTGTAGAGTGTTATGAAAGTGCGATAGATACAATATATAAAGAATCATAGTAACTGAATCAAAGTACAGTTTTTGAAAGTCATCCATTAAAGGTTTTTCTAAGGTTATGTTACGAAAATGTGTTAGCATATTGATACAATGTATAAAGTATCCTGTTTTATAATTTATTTCATAAAATGTGTTAGCATATTGATACAATGTATAAAGTATCCTGTTTTATAATTTATTTCATAATTAGATACTACTTTTATCGCCACAGTGGTAATGTTAATCCCACAGTATTTCCATATTTCATTTATCTTGTGCTCTCTCTCTCAGCAGATTATAAAATACGGCAACACTTTTAGTACATCTTTATGTTTATATATTCAATGAGGCGATGCCATCATAAATGCCTGAAAATGAACCCTACAGAACAAAAGTTTTCCAAATGAATCATGCAAATTATCAGTGACTGAACATACCTGACTTACTTGTATTTGATGATATATATCACCAGGACAGTGCCTATTACACTCTACGACAAACGGTACAAGTTCCAATATACCAATATACAAATAGTAATGAAATTTTTAAATAGCGATTCTAATACTCACCACAATCATAAGCATGTTTGAAAACAATGGAGAATTAGGGGACAGATGAGTGATGATTGCAAATCTAAATTATATTAAAATCGAAATTTCGGTACAGAATCTTTAGCCTAATCAGACTGCAGAAATAAACCAAATAAAAACTATCACAATCCTTACAGGTAAATTCATAATAAATGAAATCTTTTATTTATAGATGTTTATCTCGATCGTCCGTCGGATGCAACCACCCTGTAACGTTTCTACAGTAGCCTGTTTTGTATATGTAATTCATATTTTGTGCTTAATTTTTGCCTACCTAACTTTTGATATGATTGTGATTGAGGGTCGTGAACGGGGCTTTTGCCTACATGACTTTTATCATGTTTTAAGTTGTAAGCAAGATGCTTTTTAGAATTTGAGTTATATAGCTTTTTGCGTTGTAGGACAAGTGGGAATTTGTATATAGTGAGGCTTGGTAAACAATTATTCATTTCCTTTTTCATATCAGTCCTTGAGAAACTATGATCAGAGTTTGCAGTTATGGTTAGATACAAATTGAGGGGAATTATTATTTTCAATTATTCATTGACCTTTTGGACTAAAAATTACTATGGTATAATTATGAGCTCATTCGAAGACATGATTCTATCATTGTGGTACACCAGGGCATTATTGGAAATCATTAATGACATTCTATACTTTTGGACTTGTTAAAGGACATATTTGATTATTTGGGATTTAGTTCACTATATTGTAAGTGTCTCTTCAATGTTCACTTTTTAATTTATTTGTTCACTTTACTAAACTTGTTGGTTTCGCTCCTTTATGTTAACTAGCTTAAGACAAAGAGTCGTAACAGAAATTTGGGTCTTGTCCCGGATCAGAATTTCTTTAAAATATTTAAGTGATATTCAAAACTGTTTGGAAATTTAAATTCACTTTTTTATCGGAATTTTAATTGTCCCTGGTAAATATTTTAATTTCACACATTTGATGAAATCAGCAAGCACTCACACTGTCATCTAATGTTGAGAATTTCGTTTCATATCCTACCAAGGACGGGATAGAGTCTACGAGAAAGGACGAGTTCCTTGAGCTTTCCAGAGAATTTGACCTTTCTTGAGCGGAAACATCTTTAACAAAACACGAGGTAAAGAATATTTTCAATCAGTATTTGGTAGGAAAGGACATATTATAGCTTTTTGGGTATGATTAGTAAGTCTGTCACTGGTTTTGATAGGAACTTTATGGGATTACAGCTAAAATAAAATCTAGATAGAACTGAAAAGAACAAAGCTTCAGCTTCATGATGGAAATTCAAATTTACATAGACGAAAAGTAGAAGAAAATCCAAATGAAGAGAGAGATGAGAGATAAATACAAATGTAGAGAGAGAGAGAGAGAGAGAGAGAGAGAGAGAGAGAGAGAGAGAGAGAGAGAGAGAGAGAGAGAGAGAGAGAGAGAGAGAGAATGGAACATAGATTAAACAAATCTTGTGATAGAAGAAGGGTGAGCAAACTCCACTCTGTACACAAAAGCAAGGTTTTGCCATTACCAAAACTATTAGGCTAGTACCTCCATTTCGTGAAAATGAGGTACATAAATACTGTCCTCACTTTGAGAAAATTGCTGCAAACTTCAAATTGCTAAGGGATTATTGGACTTCATTATTATATAAAGGGTATTTATTTGCACAGCTCGTGAAGTCTACACGATTCTATCGGTACAACAAAGTGCTGATTATGACGTGATTAAGAAATGTATCTCGTGGGTTATGAGTTAGTTTGTATAAACGTAATTGGACAATCTCATTACGAATTTGCAAGGGACAAAGAACAACTATTTGATCTGTGGTGATCAGCAGAGAAGGTTACGATAACCTTAATAGCTCATATTAATTGAAGAGTTCAAGAATTTAATCCAAACTGATGTCAAAACTTATTTTGATGAGCAAAATAGTGGAAATTTTGAAAAATGCTGCTCGCAACGCTAATGGTTATTCCTTGACTTACAAAGTGTACTTTGACATCAACTCTTACTGTCAGCAATTTTTTGTTTTGGTAACAAAATCATTTGAGTCTCACACGAGCAACTCCGAAATATCACTGTGGCTCAATGTTGTAGAAACCAAACATTTAATAAAACTGATCGGAAGTCATTATCCCTTCCTACGTGCATTTATTGTATAAGAAAGGGCATGCCATTCGTGATTGTTACATATTGAAAAATAAGCGACAGAATAAAGACATAGCCATTCCAAATGTTCGTATCTAGAAAAAGTCAAGGTATTTTATAGAAAGCAATACATTAGTTTGGTCAAATGAAAGCCAGTCTGATTATATTTGGAGACTTGGGAACATTCTGCCAAGCCTACCCCTCTCTATTAAAATATTTAGGGACGCATGAGCTTTTCAGAGTCGTTTGATATAAAGTACTTTTCATTAGTCTGAGAAGTGAAGTGTTCTTATTCAGTGAGTTGAGTGCGGCTTTGTAAATATTCCTTTCCATTGTGAAGATTTGTCATCAGACATAGTCACAGGACCCGTGACTGTCGGAAAAGTGTATTCTTTACCTATCGAGGATATTAATTTATTACTTGGCAATGACCTAGCTGGAGCCGTGGTTAATCCACAAGTAACTGGCAAGCCTTTTGGATTAAAAGGTTGATGCTATCGAGAGCTATGGCTAAAAGAGCTACTGAGAATAATTTTGATCAGGAAATTATTTATGTGGCTGACACATTTATTGGTCAGTCATTTCCTGAGGTCATTTTCGCTCCTATTATTGATCAGTCAATAGATTCTAATCACGCTGATCCTCATTTTACTACTAATTCTTTCTATTTTAATCAGATCACATAGACAATCATTCGTTGTCGATCAGGAATAAGATCCTGATATCTCTATTTGTTTCAGAGAGATATTAAAGCTACACAAATACCAGTCCGTTATTTTGTGAAGCAGAAGTATTTGAAAAAAGAAATTCTTAATTTACTCGAGAATGATTTTATAGAACCAAATAAAGTAACTGGAGTTCAACATGTAGTCTTGTGCCTGAATCAGATAATTCAGTCTGCACGTGTAATAACTATAGAAATCAACAGTCTCACCAGAAATGACTTATTTCCAATGTCAAGAACTGATGACTGCATTGACAAAACGGGAAATGCAAACTATGTCACCACATTTGATCTTATAAAGGATTCTGGCAAATTCCACTCACGAAAAGAGGAAACGAAATTTTTGCATTAGCAACTCGAGATTGACTTTATCAATATAAAGTGATGTTATGTGGTATGAACAATTCTTCGTCAACATTCCAGAGTTTAATAAACATGATAACACCTGGTCTACGTAATTATGTCGTCATCTACAAAGATGCTTTGAAAGATTACTTGGAAACCATTGGGAAATTATTTGATCGACATAGTGATGCAAACCTGACAGTTAAGTTAGGTAAAAGTGAAGTTTTTTCCCGTGCTTGTTTTACATTTTAGGACACGAGACAAGGTCAAATTAAATCTGTAGAAGTTAAGGCTATCTCCTAATTCCCAGTGTCTGTTAGTAATAAGCAACCGATACGATTTTTTTTTTAATGGCTGGATATTATCAGAAATTTTGTTGGAATTTGCTGTGTAAGGGATCCAGCTTTCTCTGGTCCAACAAGGGTCGATAATCGTGTGAAAAGTTAAAGGCATTGCTTTCTGGTTCACCATGTCTTTTAAGGTAATTGTTTAAAATGCCTGTAGATGCAAGTGATGTAGGTGTTGGTTGAATATTGACTCAAGAAAATGGACATTGTTTTTATCAGCCAGTGTGCTATTTATACTAAAAAGAAGGAATATTTGGCTTTGATACTGGCTTCGTAAAAAGTGTATATTAGTTCATCTCCTTCTCCGATTACTGTATTCAGTACTCACATCCAACTTACTTTCATTAATAAAGTGAAAACAAAGACCCAGAGATTGTTGAAATAGAGTTTGATGGTGCAGTAATATAATATAGACATTAAGCATATCGGAAGAAAAAATAATGCGCTTGCAGATGAACTCTCAAGAAGTATTATATTGCTTTATTTTGTGTCGTTCATAAGACATGTTCCTATGTAATTTTAATTATTATAAATATTTGTATTTTTACTAATATGTCAAAGAAAGCTGTATTGTATAAACTTCGTATTTATGAGGGTACTGAGTTTTGCCTACCTAACTTTTTGTTACGAATGTGATTGAGGGTAATCAATATGGTTTTTGCGGGACTTGGGTCAAGATGTTTATTTGAATTTGAGTTCAAGAAATAGTGTACCTTTCCATCTGAATTTTGCTTTTGCAAAACAATTTATTGCATCGTAGATCAAGTGGGTATTTGTGTATTAGGACCTGTCTGTTGAGTGAGTATGAAATAAATTTCATTTTCGTTTCTTAAATATTCATTATAAGTAAGATTAGTAAAATATTTTATATAAGATGAGAATTTTGCAGCTTACTAATAATTAGAGATATTCTGTTATTGTCGCTGTCTGTGAACTGTCATTTTCTTTCTTTTTTCGATTTTTTTTGTCCTATGTAAAAGGGGTAAATTTTCATACATAATAGCAAATAAATTAAATTCTTAGAACTGCTGTCCATGTCTTGTTTAACTTTAAATATCTTACCATTTTATACTTTTAAATAAAATTCCTTACGTTATATTAGAAAATGTTTAACTGTTATGTATGTTTAATTTAACTGTTTGTCTGTTAGTTTTAATTTTTTTTTCATTACATGTTATTGTGATGTAACATTGTTTGCTGGACTTGACCTTGTCAAAATTGTATTCATTTCTGCTTGACCTGATTGACTTTAAAAAAAAAAAATTATTTCATTTGTGAAAACAACTAATACTTGCTTCATTATTCTCTATGTGTATGAGCTTATTAACAGAATTATTATTCAGGCAAACAAAAAAGGAGTAAATATGTTGTTCAGGGTCAAGTTTTTGGAGATTCCTAAGTGAATTTTACAGGCTATTGTGTTGTAAATAAACAAGGATCATTAGATCATTATAGAAGGTTATTTTATGCTAAGTGTGACCTGAGGTCAAGCAGGAAACTATATTATCTTTTGACTGTGAGGATTTTACCAGTCGTGCTTTCACATCTAGCACTTTAAAGTTGTATTTTTTGTGACCAGTTTGGGCTGAATTTTATTGTCTTCAAATTATTGAATTCAAGTGATTATTTTCTCTGGAAATACAAAAGTGGTCTGACAAAATACTTGGATAAAGACATTCATTGGAATTTATACTGAATTCAAACCTGGAATAATATTTGTGTGATTCAATAAGAGACTGTTGACACATCAGTACGACAAAGACCATAACAGACACGTCGTCGCCTTCAATTTTGAATCTCTTGGAGACTTGAACTGAATGTTATTCAGGACTTTTTATTACTAGGACTTGTGTCTTTAATTCATGGATTATTTTTGGATTTAATTCCCAATACCGTAAGTTATTTTTTTT
>JAECUM010026892.1:0-29300 GCA_016617855.1 Megalonaias nervosa | reverse complement strand
TTTTTAATTGCTTCTAGTCTTTCTCGTGCTAATCTAGCTGAGTGTGGTTCTCCAATACTCATTATTAAATAATATTTATAATAGATATTTAATTGAATTTGAAATCACCAAAAATACTTAATAAAACGCGATAACTCTGCTCCTCCTCTGCTAGAGAATTATTTCCCCTTTCTATGTATGTCTGTATGTATGCATGTTTGTCTGTATTTTAATTTATCAAAAATAATCAATAGATAATGGAGCATCTCAGTACATATATTATGTATGACTCACTTCATGTATATACATGCAATATCTGATCTGGATAAATTCATAGCAGCAGGAAGGGTGAATGACAAAAATTGAGTGACCCGCGAGTAAACTAAACGCATTAAAGCAAAAGTCAAAAATGAAGTAACAAAAATGAGCTAACCCAAAAGATTTATTATTCGTTTTTCAAACTAAAAGGTAATAATATAGTTAGAAGGCTCGGTTTATCGTTTTGACCCTTATTTTTTGTTATTTATTTTTACTTAACGGTTCAGGCAAAAGGTTGTAGGGTTCACCCTTCCTGCTGCTTGAATTTTGCCCAGAAATTGGCCTGAAAATAGTATGTGCTCAGTAATTAGGGTTGAAGGAAAATGGTCACGTATTGGTCCAAATCTATGTTACATTTGAGAAGTAGGTCACTTACCTGTGACTGCAGTTTAAATCCATTCATATGTCCCATTCAACATTTTCAAAAATGCAAACCTAAAGCGTAAGAAACCATATCTGCAACGCAGACAAACTGATGACGCTCTGATAACGTACGTAGGGATTTTTCAAACAGTTACATAATATCTTTAAGTAAACGCCAAAGCCTAATTTATTTTTCTAAATGTAGGCATTTAAAAAATTGAACATATACGCGAACATAAGGTGGATGAATAATTAATACAAAACTACAAAAGTACTTTATATCGAGTCTGGTAAATAGCACATTTGGTACGGAGTAGCAACATAGGTGCCCGACTGACGGCCTAGACCGATTCCTACACCGTTGAACTCGTTCGGCCCAATGAAATAACACATTTGGAGTTTTGTCTATGAAAATCAAGTTATTGGAATTTAATAGTACGTGATGCAGATATCTGTATCAGATCATACAAATATGATCAGTTGAAACTATGTCTTAATTATTGTTATATGATAATTCCTGGTATGTGATTCATAATAACCAGTACATATAAATTGTTCTCGGGGAGCAAAAAAGTCAGCCCCATTACTGCATGATTGTGTTTAGACGTTGGCTGGAATTACTAAACAAGTTCAAAGGCGAGCGTTTCAGGTGGACGTGCTGGTCCTAATTGAGATCGGGAATATTCACAAGAGAGTATGGAATGCAATTATGGGAGAAAAATTGTGGCCCTCGTGCATGTAGGGGATTCCCTCGAGTATGAGATAGTGGTAAAAGTAGAATCTTTTAATATTAATTATATTTAAATTTATATCACACATTATATATGGTGAACGTAAAATAATATGAGAGAAAATATCGCAGTGGGCAAATCAGAAGAAGATATGACATAAACGATCGTTATCGAAATGTATTCGTGAACTTTATCATGCTAAATGGAACTCCTTACGAGATCACAAACATCATGTGATTAAACTTTTTCAAGATACTGAAGATTATGTTGATGATGAATATATTAAAAGTTATGAATATCGCTGCGATAAAAAGACGGCAGCTGTTAAAATATAATCATGTACTGTTAAAATATACCATCTATGATAATATTTATATCCACCTGAAGCAAGAGTCTTGCATTATCTATCTCAACACTACGATAAACCAGTCAGCAATTGTTTCATTGGTTTGACTCGTTTTGAATGGTACTCGCCTTGGGTCAACAAAGACATGTCCGCAGTACATGACTGAATCTTCTAACGAGGAAGTAAAAGCTCTATTGCCATTAGCGCAACTGTTTGAAAGGGTCAGAATGGCACAGTTACGCTAATATGCGCATCGGTATAGCAACCGCCATCTACCTCAGCAACTGAAACCGGTGATCGAGGCCCAGATGAATGAAACTGCAATTGCGGTCATGATAAATACTTCATTTGCTATCTCTCCGCGACTTTATCGAGTTCACGAAAATTAAACCTCAAGTTGGTAAAACGTTTTTCGTGCACGTTATACTCCGTTTAATGAGTCCAAAAGATTATACTTCCCTATCGCCGACGGATTTTTTACATGATTTTTACGGACATACCAGAGTCCCTGTTTTTAAAAGCCTGATTGATATGAAGAAAATTTCTCGACGTGGAAACATGTACCCGGTACCATAATAACTACGTACTCTGTAGGAAAGTAAAAATTTATAGAATTTATCATGATGGGTAACTGATGCTAAACTGGTAAATGCAGTCTCTGTGGGTTCCAATATACAATTTTGCGGATTCAACTGTGACAGCCGGTCCTTCTACCGAATATGTATGCGGAATGTGTAAACCTCACCTGGCCAGCTTTGTTTTCGGTTCATAGAAGTCTTTCCGCAACTCTTTGATGATAGTCAGCTGTGATTGTACCAGATTGAGACCTTAGTGCAACACGTAATTGTGATATTCGGTTTTGAGCTCATGCATATGTGTTCCATTCGCATTGAAGAACTTCTTTTATTTTATCTTTCGTCCATTGAGAACCACTGGCACGTCTTATTAATTAATGCTGTTGATAATTTCTTAATCGCGACCATCAACGGTCATGAGACAATGTATATTCCTCTGTGACTTCTACGGGGTTGTGAGACCTGCTGATAGTATCAAGCATCGCAATCGCTTCCAAGCCGCATATGGGCGGATCATTTCTGTGTCTGTGCCTTCAGTGTTGAATGCCACAGTGAGGGATTAAAAGGGATATTCGAAACGTACTTGAGAAATTCACGTGTAATCCATCTTAACCAATGTAAATGCCACCTCGGTGCGTTCTTGCGTATGTTACTCATTGCGTGCCTCAACCTTCTCGTGAATCGTTCGATCTTTTGCGAGTCATTAGAAGTCAGTTGCTTCATCGCCGCCATTTCGTTGCGAATGAAAACCCCCCGAACGCCAAATCAATACAATCAAAGTTAGACAATGACAGCTAACACGTCACCACGCTACCAGCAATGCTATATCCGACTTAGTTCTGAGCCGTACCTGTGATCAGTCGAAGTCCCCGGCCTTTCCCTGCACCCTCCTACCCGCTATGATGCGTGTAATCGCATTGAAAACAACCGGTGACGCCCCCATGGTACTGGCGGCCGGTAGTGGGACGACAAAATCAACCCGAGTACCAGTAGTACCTCGTTGTCTTGTTCTGGTATGGCACACGCGGGCATTCCCTGTTGATTGCCTTTAAAGCGCAATTTTCGCGGGGTAGAAATGGTATCCATCAAGGCCACTTTAAGAACCGCTTGTTCGGCAACGGGATCAATGAGGGTAATGCTCCGCTATATGGAAATATTCAACCGCGGTTAGCTAACGTAGCATTCTCAGACACGGCCAGCGTTACTGTTAGGCCGTGATTTTGTCACCATGCCGCATTGACTTTGTTCAGTTGCGTGACGTGAATAGCAGAATATGTGTTTTGTCTGCTAGTGCCTCCCGGGACAGTGTCAAAGAATATCCGGTGTTTTTCTCGTGGTGCAGCTGAAGTTTCCTCACTGACTCTGCCACAGTGTTACTGAGACCCTTATGTATGACATGTTTGATGTGTGTTTAATCGCAGGTCACTAGTGACCCACTGTCGTTAACATTCTTCACTGCTGACGGCCCTTAGCGTACAGGTACAGTTTGATATTCAGACGCTTACGTGTTTTTGTTTTTTTTTTTTTTTTTTTTTTCTCAAATTCGCTTAAGCGACCTTCGTTCTTTCACCGACCCCTCTGGCATCATTTTTTTGTCTGACCATATATGGAGGTACTTCTGTAGCCATCGACATGCTGTACCTTTTATTCAGGATCGGAAATTTATATCAACGAGGAACTCTCTGAACTTATCTAGGTGTTGCAACGGAAAAAATAAATTGGGTAATTCGATGCAAATTTATTAAGAAAGGTTCTGGGAACGTTCAGGTCTCGCCCTATGAAGGACATACGTTTGTGATATGTGTTTGTGTTGTGATTGTGTTCAAAATCAAGTATGACTAGTTCACATGGTTCTTGATGACCGTTCAGCCGCAGTGATACTTTTGACACGTTAAAGACATAATAGTGCAGAGTGTATGTAATTGTATGTATTGTTAAGAAACGTATTTATTGCGGCAAATTACAAGCTGAAATAATCATAAATGCCTTGGGTTTGTAAAAGTTCGATCTATTAATTGTTAAACAAATGAGAGAAAATGCGCTTTTGTTGAAACGTATAGGCCACGAACTGCTAAGGAAATCTCACGTGACCAAACAAAAAGGCAACGTCATCTTTGTCTAGTGGGAGGGTAACGACTCACGTGGTTGTAATTTGACTATATAGAGTGAGGAAAAATGGCGTACACACGAGGGAGTAAACATGTAAGGGTTGTCTGCATTGGTCGAAATCCGAAAAGAAATGTTGAAAAGTTCTCAGAGAAACCTAATTGGGCTTATCATCTAGGAGACCAGTTTGTTCCATGGAGAGCATTGATGGAGAAGTTAGAACTGTCATCGACACTGGAACGCCGAAAAAGTTGTTGGACCAGTTAGCCAATGTTTACTTTATAAAGTGTTCTCCACTGGTCTTATGTCTTCTTGCAACGTTTGAAAGCACCATTTTATTATCATTACCATTAGACAAGGATTTGTTTTGCTTTGTAAGATTCCAAAACTCCATATGATTCGCTGATCGATGTTTCACTCGGTGAAGAATATGCCCAGTTGATTTGTATACATGAAAATTATCTTCGTGAGACCGGGTCTTTAAATTACGTAAGAAAACTTGTATACATATACAGCTTTTCTCTCTCTCTCTCTCTCTCTCTCTCTCTCTCTCTCTCTCTCTCTCTCTCTCTCTCACACACACACACACACACACACGCCAACTTTGGAGTTCATAGAAGCAGAAAATTTCTTGCACAAAAGGTTATGTAAATGTGATACTATAAATGTTTCATCTTTCTTGTTTAGGATAGGCTGGATCTCAGATTTATTGTACATCGTTCAACTACTTGTAAATTCATTATAAATTACTGAAATGACAACCATTATGAAGGATATCTAGTCATGATAGGAATGGATGTTATAGTGTTATCAGAGCATGAAGGCTGGGAGATTGCCATTGTTATGTTATTAGTTATTGTTCTGAGCTGCAATCAAGGTAGTTTAATTTATGTTAGAAAAATTCAGATTTGTTACCATGTTGTACTCTTGCTAAAATTAAGTAAATTAGATTTTAGTGTTGACTTGACTACTGCAGAACAGAGAAACACATTTAAATTATAAATTATAAACGAATAAAAATTCAATACATTTCTTTCAGTTAACAAGTTGCTAGAATGTAACAACAGATGTACCCAAGCATGCAGAACCAATGGTCCCTTCATCAGCATGCTTTATATGAACTCCTGGACCAGTCCTTTTGCAATAAATAGAAAGAAAGATACATGAGTATCTAAAGGGTTAGTTATTGAGGTAATAATTATAATTTTCATGTAACTTTTTAATTTATTAATATTGGTTTCTACAGCTGTCATTCCACCGAAAACAATAATGTAACAGATGCAATGCTGATAAAGTTAAGTTTAAAACGTGCAACTAGGTAGAATGCCCACTATATACTTTTATCTGAAAGAAGAAAAAAATACAATGAAGTATGCTTTCTCTCTTTTACTGTAGTTGTTTTCATAAGAGGATTACAGGTTAGTATACTATGCTTGCTAAAGTCGTATTCACAGCTATTATTTTGCACTCTCCACTTTCCCCACACGTCACGACTGGTAAATATTTAAACGACCATTGATGACAGTATATT
The DNA here is from genome assembly GCA_016617855.1 of Megalonaias nervosa. Taxonomy (NCBI): domain Eukaryota; kingdom Metazoa; phylum Mollusca; class Bivalvia; order Unionida; family Unionidae; genus Megalonaias; species Megalonaias nervosa. The sequence continues at coordinate 23,351 of JAECUM010026892.1, read as the reverse complement.
TTGAAATTGTTTCATTTCCCAATATACTTTCTCTATGCAGTTTACTATTTATAACTATGTCCCACGTGCAATCATTGCTAACACATCTATTCACTCAGCTCATTATGAATGCACATAGGAAAATTAAATTAAAAAAAATATTTTACAACTCACGTTATTATAGTTGATATTAGTTGCATATATATATATATATATATATATATATATATATATATATATATATATATATATATATATATATATATATATATATATATATATATATATATATATGTGGCAAGAAAAGTTCCTGTAACTTTTCAGCGAACCGCATGTCTCTTGTGTGCAAAATATGGAACCTGCTAGTATTAATTTAGATGACAATAGGTAAGTATAATTAAATATAAATTGCTCATAGCTTCTTATCATCCAGTAATCTATTGCAATAATTATACATAAATGAATGTGATTGAGAATCTTATGATTCATTTTCATCAGCGTTATATCCTTGTTTATATATCTTCTGTTCTCAGAACGAATGCATGTTAATTATGCAGATATATTATTCGATGTACTTTTTTACTTAGGGTACAGTGTAAAATTGGATATTTTATAACATTAACAACTAAGTCTTTAGCAATTTTGTCACATAAAGTAAATTTAAAACATTAAAAGGGCTGTAGGTACGATAACCATCCCATTCATGGGTCACCTGCTTTGGTTTCTCCTTGAGAAAGGCATTTAGCTTAGCTTCTGATTTCCTCATCATGGTAGAGCCAATTGTGCAAAAAGTGGTGTAAAAATACCAAGCAACTTCTGGAAAAGCAAATGAAAACAAAAACAGATTTGTCATCAACAAATTTAATTGGAAGTGAACAAGTCAACAGCGGAAAATTTCTTAAGCCTGAGGCCGTGGACTTGAGATATGTATTTCAGAGATCCAGTTATTATTCCATCCAAAAATATTGAATCAATTAGTCTTGGTCCTATTGCATAATTTGGATGTTGATGTAGAGAGAGAGAACCAGAGATCGACGGAGAGAAATCAGTAATTAAACAGTGGAATTTAACTTTGAAATGCATTCTTAAGTATGTTGTGTTATATAGACTGCACTAAATGTTTGTTGCAACTTCAATTACGAATTGTGAATTTACCCAGAGAATAATCACCAGAACAGGCAGAGCTTTTGAAAAGTAGCAACGGACTCTTTTGTTGACCATGTATGACCGTATTGGTCAGCTATTGCAGGCTGTTGGTAAATTGAGCAAAAAAGTAATTTTATAGAATGTCAATTATTTCTGTGATAAAGCCTTGGAAATGGGTGTTGTTCATGCACTCTTTAGTTTATTTTATCTACCTTGCTCAAAGTTCCCAAACAATGGGAAAACGTCGTTTTGTTAAAATAGTCCAAAGACATCACAAAACCATTACTGGTTTTCATGCAAGAATGCCAGTAGCTATGAATAAATTATGATTTTTGTCCTTGCATTTTGAACAGATAATGTAAGCATTTGCAACTGTATGGCGATATAATATTTTTGTTTGAAAAAACAAGTTACATTTCATACTCCTGAATTTCTGACTGATGTGTATGTTTATTTTTTCCATATTTGTATATCACCCAATCTTGTAGGCATGTAGTCGATGAGATTTAATCTACTTGAAATGTCAGAGTAGCGTGGAATATTGAACGGAATATTGCTCTAATATTAAATGAAAATTCATTATGGGTTAGCATGAGGATATTTTGCATACAAGTTAAGAAAATAATATTATCTTTCAAACAGGTATCATCGATGCTATAATAAGAAAAGTGGCTGATGGTCCGTCTTTCCTTGCAAAGACAATAACACATCACACATCAGAAAACGTATACAGAAAGGCCTTATCTCTCTTCTTGAGGACAAGCTGGATGAGAGATGGAAGAGAGAACGCAAGAAGCATGATCCCTGGAAAATTAGTAAAAACCAGACGCCTCGAGAACTGCAAGCAACTTAAGTTTTTGTGATGATCTTTTGATTTTGACATTAGCTACATACAAAATGAAATTGTGTCTGCTAAGGCAAGTTATACTTAGGTAATATTCTGTAAATAACATTAGTTGTAAACAAAGTATAACATAGTATCTGCACTTACTGAAAGCATTCTATATTAATTATATCTGACCTTCTTGCCTACATTGTTTATAGGGCTAGAGTGATTCCTTGGGCGGAGTTTTAAAGAAGCGGAACGAGGTCATTATGGAATAATGCGATAAAGAGGTATAATTATGTAAAGTTACAACAAAACAAAGAAATCTCACTTGTATTCATTTATATACAAATTCTTAAACACTGGAAAGTGTCAATGTTCATGTGAGCCTAGATGGGAAGAAGCCAGTGTGCTGTTCAAGAGCATCAGGGTATTTGTCACATATCTGCCAGGCACATGATGAGGGAATCACAGATATCTGTCCAGACGCCAGCCTACCACGCTGCTAAAGTACGAACTCCCTATAGGAAGCACTCATCATATCAGTTTTATCATCAAGGACTGGAATATCCTATCTGTATATACTTGCCATGGCAATGACAGCCCCATCCAAGATTAGAACTTGAAAATCATGAAACATCATTCCAATGTAATTTGCTGTTCCTAAAAGATAAAAGAATATAAATAAAATAAATAATATATATATATATATATATATATATATATATATATATATATATATATATATATATATATATATATATATATATATATATATATATATATATATATATATATATATATATGCGCTCATTCAGATTTTATTTAAGCTATGTCACCAAATTCCACTTTAAAATAAATATTGATCAATATGAGATTCAAATCGCACAAGGTTTTTATTTTGATATGATCATTGAGAGTTCCATCACAACTAAAACTGACATAAAGAACAGTTTATGTTAAGTTGGGCAGATCCAACTACCGTTATGTATGCCCATATTAAGCATCAATTTTATGATTACACATTGTAGGTACATTGATTAGACTACATATTAAATAGCTAATTTTGACCACAAGGGCTTTTCCTTTCGGATGAAGTAATGTAATTTGAGTAAACATGTTTTTGTGGCGTTTAGACCTTTCATGGTGACAAATTTTATCTTGTTGACGAGTTTGATGGGATTTGAGTTGAGGTCATGGGATTCCCCATAAGAAATTTTGCTCACCTGATTCTGTTTAGTTCTCTGTTAAAAGACCCGACCTTGTTGACAAGTGGAATATTCTGGAAAGAAATATTTGACCCTCATTCTCATTTTAAAATTGTGTCTTATTCTTTTCAATAAAGACAGAGAATAACTGAAAAAATATTCCTTCCTTAAATATTTGTAGTGGAGAAAACCATTTAGTTGTGTTCAATTATTGTATCCAATGGAGAAGATTCATTTATTTCAATTATTTATTGCAATTACAAGGTGCTCATAAACTTTAGGAATAATTAACTATTTTTTTTTTAATTACTATGAATTCATTTGTAGACGTTTTGGATAATATCATTCGGATACACCAATTTTTAGCATAACAACATTACCTAAGGCCTTAGGTACATCTAGATTGGAATTCATTCGGAACATCACTGGAGCTCATTTGAAATACTCTATCCTTTTAGGACTCTCTGGGATTTAATTCACAATTTTGAAATTTATTTCTATATTCTCACTTTTTTTATTCAAATAAATTATTTGCTGAATATTACAAAACTTGCTGGTATTTTGCTCTTTTTCTGTTACTTAGTTTAAGAGCATATAGTCGTAACAGTACTTTTTGAGCATTTCTAGACGTCACAGACTCAAACATTTGGATAAAATAGAAAACTCTGACTGCATATGAAGATATTTACACCACAAAGAAGCTTATCATTCTATCATAATAAGCTTAGATTTGTTCAGATTAATGCAGTACATACATTGTAACCAGATAGTAAAAAAATGTTTTAAATGAGGATTAATTGCGAGAAACATTGCATATATATGTACATCGAATTGGATGGCTGATAATGTAAAAATTCATTTACAATGGTTGCCAAATCATGTATCTCATTTCCTTAAAAATTGGTGAAAATTCTTTTTCATATTATGAAATAACTCATTAAGGGACAGTACAAATTACACGCAAAAGCTAATATGTTAATTACCGGCAGAAGTGATATACAGTGCTGTCTCTCACACCACACCTCTTTTGTAGGTCTAGGGGCATCTCCCATCATTTTCCACGTATGGTATGTCTGGTGCTCGATGATAATCACCACACTGCCTTGGACCTGGCTCCAACACATTAAAAGACAAGGTTTGGGTGTATCTGGAAAATCAGTAGGGAAAAATCGCACACACTGTTCCACATTGCTTATTAGCTGAAATTTGTTTTCGATATTAAACATACAAAATTGCGATACAAAAAAGGCTTTAAACCTAAAATCACAATACCATGGAAACATCAACGTGTAAAGCATCATTTTATTACGAATGGTATTGATCTTTTCAACTACATTTTGGAAATAGATGTCCCACTGGTTGCAACTGTTGTATTGTAAAATTTGCTTCCAATGTTTTGTAATTTTACTTTTAAATATATGCATTATTTTAATTTTATCTTAATATAGCGAACGTTTCACATTCATATTCATATGCAGTTGTTGCATGAGTTTAAATAGCAGCTGTGTTACATAGCCTATACAGGGATATTCATTACCTTTCTTTCATACATATTGTGTACATGATAGCTCTAAGAGTAGACACTCACGTGATCAAGAAATACATACAAGTTATTGATAGATTGAAGGAAATTTCACGATTTCCATTGCATCAAGCAAAATTCTTCTTACAAAAATCATTTGCAGTAATCTCCTGTTCAGAGGTGGAAAACTGAATGCCAGGCAACATGGGTAATTAAAATTATTACCTAAATTGTTGTATAAATTCTGATGGAATTTTATTTTTCGTCTACACCTTCATGGTATTCTAAATTCCGGGCATGTAAGACATTTTAGGATTCTTTAAGTCACGATGTTTACCATGATAGGACCTATAGAGTCTTATCGTAATATATTTTGGGGTTTTGAAAATACTCATTTAGGCCTGTATCAAGTTTAAAACAGAATAATAAAAGTGTAGTCATTACTTTGCAAGACTTAAATAGAATGAATGTTTCACTGGCGTAATTTTTATTCTTGTTATTTTAATTGCAATCAGGCTACTTAGCATGGCCCAATCGCTAGACTCCAAAGTAAGATGGAATGGATTTATGTGTAATCATTTTGTATTTTTTTTTACCAGTTATACATTTATTACTTAAATTGTAGAAAATGTAAGTCGACCTTAACAATGTTAAATATTTGTTTGTTTGTTAAATACTTGTCTAGAACACTTCTTACCTAATTGTGTTTAGGAAGTTTGTATTTAGATGGTAACATGAATTAAAATTCCAGTACAAGCATTTATATGCATCATTTTTTTTTTTTGTATTTGGATAAGTATGGTTGCTAGAATTTCTCAACCAATAGCCCTACATCATTAAATACAGCGATTTCCATCTTAAAAGCAAACCATATTGCCACGATATAAAAAGGCTAACCTTTCATGATGGCGACAAAATAAATGAGGGAATATATTATATGCGGTGTCAGAAACGGCTGCCATATTTATCAAATAATATGGGTGGGTGGGTGAGTGTCTACCAAAATTAAAACAGTTTAAAGATGAACGTATTAGCAAACTATACAGTCCTTCATTGGAAGTATCCATTCACTAATATGTGCAAAACACTGTAGCCATAAAGAGATTTGAATCTGTCTCAAATTATCAAGGAGTATTCGCAATAGATCAATACATATTTTGCATGACATAAATAAAACATTACCCTAATTCTTATCTGCCTTGTTTCAGGCATATGCAGAGTTTAGTCAGCTCTGGTGTCGTCAAGCTGAATGGCATATCTTCTGATTCTTCCACATCTGGTTCTTGCTCCATGAGTTGTCTTTCCTCTCCATCGTAAAGGTCACTCTGGGGTCTTAAGCAAGATGATTTCTTCAGAACGGGCAATAACAAGGTTTCCACATTCTGCGTTTATGATAGGACGTGTATCTTCTCTATGACACAATATAACTGCTAATGTGGGGCAGTTCTCTCGGTAACGAACTTTGATATTTTAAAGTATTCCATATTTTACAACTGGTGTATTTGTGATTACTTTTCAAACTATTATGGAATAATATATAATATATATATATATATATATATATATATATATATATATATATATATATATATATATATATATATATATATATATAATCTTTATTAAATTAAAGTCATCATAAATACGTAATCTCCTTGTTACTCTTCCATTTAATGTTGCATGTTTAGATGGTAAATAAAACACCCACTTATAATCTGTACTAGTTTTATCTACACAAATGCTCGTCGTCTTCCCCACCTGGGTGCCACAGCAGATGACTGTTGTTTCGAGCTTGTGTATCAAAAATGTGTGCTAGGCGCCAAAGATAACCTCCTTACGTTTCTTAGACTCCGGAGATATGCGACATTTTTATCTCCCATGAGAATATGTGCGTGGGGGTGAGCATTAATCTTCGTGTCACAAATCCCAGGTTTTCATTCTGATTAGCATTCTGCAGAAAATGCAAAGAAAGCACTCAGTTTGTTTTCCTTTTCGACCATCTGTTGATCAACCTCGGTCACAAGTCCAGTTGGTACCGATTCTTATCGGGACGATCCCAGTCGTCCTTGGCCAACATCACTGACAGTCCTGCACTGTGAACGTAACCGACTCTGTATAAATTCAGTCCAAGTATCGTCGTGGCCACGTCAACGTTTACAAAGCACATTTCGAGTTCGTTTGCATCGATGACATATCGGGCTTTTCTATAAATGTTCATTATGCCATTGTTCACAAAACCAAACCTAGTCTCAGGCAGGAATTCCATTGGTGTGCTACTATCGATACGATGGGCCACGATTACCCCTTCCACTTCAGTAATGGCTTAAGACTCGTATTTGAGAAGCAGCTCCTCGATGTCAAATACAGAATCAGTCACACGCTTGAACATTAGTGTGTTACAGGTGCTCGCGTTCGTAGAACTCAAGGAACGTATTCCCTATCGCAGCCCGGCATTAAATTCTCGGATATCTTACCGATCGTGTCCATCGTTGGATTGATAATTAGCCGGCTGCTGGCTACTGCGAGAGTAAGCCTGACACTATCGCCAGCCACTACTGAGTCGCTAGCTAAGAACGTGAAGCATCTGTTGGGCAACAAGTTGCCTAGCCGCATTGTTTATAATGATATTATCTCCGCGGGCACAACAACCTCGGACGGGATTACAACTGTAGGTATGAACGGCGCAGTAATGGTTCGAGGTGGTGCAAAATTGGCTAATAGCTTTCTGTTTGCCCAAAATGCTTTTTCCCGTCAAGTCCCCGAACGTAGATAATTTTTTATCATTAACTACGTCGATGGCGTTCATGCCAAGTTGTTTTGCGATATCCAAGGCTTGGGACCATTATCCTTAAGAGACTCACTCCAATGTAACCCAGGTCATTGCGTAAATGACACTATTTGCAGGTGCGCGCTTATTACTTGCATCGGTATTGCTAGATAACGATTTATGATCGTTATGTTGTATACGTGTTCGTCGCTGATGATTATGTGAGCAAGTGTTACACACATGCACGGTAAAGCAGGTACAACTTCACGACCAGCGTCTTACTACTCAAATCATGCAGATGCTAATGTTGGTCCTTCAGCGATAACATCGACTGCAACAACGTGTTCTTCTCGCACTGCCGATTAACATGGTTCTTGGGTAAAACTGAAATCAGATCATCAGGGGATATGTCAGAGCAAATCTATATAAAATGCATCCTTAAGATGGCTTGAAAGATAACTTCCATGAATGGCAACGCATGATAGATTAACTACTATCACCGATCCGCTATTGATGATCCCAATACCATATGACGTCCGTTGTGATCTGGCGAATTATTATCAGTTAGTCTTTGTTCTTCCTCAACAACTTCAGGTCATCCCAGACCAATTCTTACAGACGACGTTCTAATGTCGACCTGGAATCCCTAGCTGAACATTTCGATGGCGGCACTGAATGTTGATTCATATCCGCTGATAACTATTGAGGAAAATGTGCAGGTCATATTTTAATCAGTTGCTGATACTCACCGCTGATGGATTTGATTTCTTATGCACCTGTGAGTATGATAACCACTTTTCCATCAGTGAGTCCGTCAGGTTTAGTTTTCCACGCAATCATGAGCCAATTGTACTCACACATGAATATTGGTAAGTTTTGTGATAAATTCTTTGAGGATGAAGGTATTTGGATGCCTCAAAATTGTTCAGGGTAATAATATTATCCAAGAAAATTGCAACGTATGCTAAGCAATTGTATCAATGACCGTAGGTCTTTCTTTAAATGAAACGGAAAGAAGTTTAAATTTTCTAATGTTTAGATCAACATCTACCTAATTTTCATTACACTTTATGCTGTTCAACATTTGGTATCTTAACGTATAGTCTTTTACATTGTACTTGTTTTCTTAGCTTTAGTGACATGCAATGAAATCAACTTCATTTTCTAAATGATGTCTTTTTACATTTCTTCGGCAATCTTTAATATTACACAGCTGGAACGAAATCCCTTAATAATGTTCACTGTGTGGACGTTTTCATTGTTTAACATTGATACCGTTCAGTGTGCATACTTTTTCCCTTTTACTCTGTGGTCACGTTTTAAGATCTCCATGATGAAATGTGCTTTCGTATTGGCTTTGTCTTGTTTCCTTGTATTTGCTTTGTTTCTTTGGTTTTGATTTTGTTTTAAAGTTGTCATTTCTGTACTTGTGTCATGTAGTGGCATGTATCCTCCAAATGGAAGTGCCTATTAAATTAGATTTACTCTTGCATCTTACTGCTACCTCCTCGAGATTCGCTCATAATGAAATATAATAAATGTGAGACACATGGTATCTAACCACGTTCCCAATCGTCATTAGCAATAAAGAAAGTCTTGAGAGGACATATTTAAACTTGCAGTGAAAAATTTATATAACCTGTGATAATTTACCGTACTTAAATATATGCGTATACGTACTAATTCCATTGTTGACATGGAAGATGTTAATTAATATGGCTGATATCCGCATATTGATTTTCAGGATTTCATTTCCAAACTGAGTAGTGCTGGTAAATCCTTGCACCTAGTTTTGTAGATTGCTCTTTCGGAATGTGGCCTTCAACAATACTATTGCATTGCATCCGTTCCTGGTATTGCCTTGATTACCGTCAAGGACTGAGTTGAATGGTACATTAACAAACACGCTCGGAACATCTTTTGCGAGGAAATACTCATCTTCTCTTGGATACAATTAGTGACAAATGTTGGTTTGACAGTGGTTATAAAGAAAATAAAGAAAGGTGTAACTCAGACAGTTTTAATACCTTCATTATTGGCCCTATTCAGTTGATGAAACTTAAATTTCAAATTATAATTGAGATGGAAATTCTTTTTATCTATCTTTCAAATTTGAATCAGGTTAGTAATGTGAACTCCATTATGGCTGAAATTCTGTAATGATTTTCTAATGTAATCGCATCAAACCGCATAATAAGTTCATTTCATCCCATGTATGCATGTATGGGTAGATACATATCAACGTATATGTGTTTAAGTTCATTGTCAGGCAATGCAATATGGGCATCAGTCCACCAATTTACCCATCGTTCTGTCACTTTCCTTGGAGATACCTGAAAGTTTGGTCAAGAAACGAGACTTTTTAGAACATACCTTTCTCTCTATTGTTTAGTAATGTAAACTTCCCATACCAAAATCAATTAAATATATGATCAAGCATTATAATAAAAATAAGTTAAAAACAGATACAACCGAACTTATTTTATTAGTATGTAGACAGTAACATAATACCCTGAGTGTCGGAAAAAGGTCTGACACAATGAATTCCTTATCATTAGCAGCAGATGTTAATTTTGCTGCCGTTGTAATGATTGTTGAGAGATGTGAATAATAATAATAATAATAATAATAATAATAATAATAATAATCCCCCCTTTATAGCCTTTTAAATATCGCAAATTATAAATATGACTTTGTAGGTTTGGAGTAAATTGTGCATAGATAATCATGATCTGATGAGCTATGGTGACTCGTCTCCTGTTAAAAAAAACCCATATCTTCAGCGAGAAAAAAATGCATTATTATGAATGGAATAGCATGAGGCAATAGAAGAACCATCCAGAGACCATCGAACATCATCAGCAGTTACCCCTTTCAAAGCCATTTTACGCTCACCAGTTGCAGACTAATATCTTTGGATTCTCGACCATTTGTAAGAGCAATGAAAACACTAAGGAATTGTAAGATATGTCACAAATTACATTCATAGATTTAACTAATATGACTTTGAAATAGCCACTTTTTTGGTGCCAGCAGTGCTTTGGACACAAAATACTAATTACCACGTTGTTATATTTACTATTGCCCCTGCTGTTGCTTTTGTAATTTCTGGCATTATTGTATAATATTCTAAAGAGAGATCGGTAGGATAATAAAAAAAGAACGAATTGCCCAACAATTCAATACAATCCAGTAGTTGGTTTGAATTCTCAATCCATTTATAGCAAAACTGGATTTCAATCAAATTGATTCTTTTGTGGTGTTGGTAAATCAGGACATTAGAGTTATCATTCAGAATACCTTTGGAAAGTATTAATAGTACTTTAAACTATTCTAATTGATAGAACTGTTGTAAAATATATAAGAATACAGCAACAAATGTAAACAACGTTGAATTCTTTCATATTGCATTTTAGGGAGATAAGTTATTCTATTATATTATACTATCTTGTTGTTAATCGTTCTTTCTTCTTCCGACGACTTAGACCCCGCCAATCTCCTTTGTACATATTTTGTTAACATTTTCACTAACATCCTTAAGGTATGATCGACATGTGCACTCCATACTTTGATAACTTTGAAATTATTATCATCCGAAGTTTCAGGTATTTACGTTTCAACGTCTATTTGTGCAAACTATATTTTAGATGTACGGTATCTGCTATGATGGAATTATAGCTTACTGCATTTGTACGGGAAAATACGAACGAATTTTTCGGATGGATATACTGCACGACCTTGGGAGTGCTGTATACCCATCCGAAAAAACGAGTTCATTTTTTTCCCATACAAACGCAGTAATCTTTTAATTATATGCTCATTTTCTTATTCCACCCAAGGCTTAATTATATAAACAAAAATACACTACAAGAAACAAAGTAACTGAATGTATGCTATGTTCCAAACTAAATACACAAGCGCAGATTCGTCATTACACAACAACATTAATAACGCGCAGATAACTCCGCCCAGATCAATTTGAACTTAGTCGCGCGCTAGTCATAACTTTCGAAAGACAATGGCGTTTTGGTCTACTTAAAATTGAAATCTGGAGTCAGATTATGAATGAATGCGCAGAGCAACAACTTTTTCATTTGATCTGGAATGAATAGATTTTGATACTTTTGTCGATTCGACGAAATTTCGTGATTTTGGACTGGATTTATCTACATGAAATACATCGGATTTCAGCAGCGTCTGTGCCACTTTTACATGAAATACATCGGGTTGAAGCAGCGAGGGAGAAGCGTGTTAATATCTGGAAGTGTTTCTGTTCTGTCATTGAATGTTTGAAATCATAATGTGGGAAAAATATGAAGTCTTTCAATTGCAATTATCAAAAGATGCTATGGAATTTAATATTTATTTCATTTTGAGCGCAGTAGGAAGGATGTAATTGCACTTGGAATATAGTCGAAATTACAGCACAATTTCGAAATGTGTAATCAGGCTTGAGAACTCATGACATGGCTCATGTAATTCGGATTTGCAGAACTAGGAAAGTATATTTTGAGGAAATTCAGGATATAAAACTGTAAGTATATTTTTTGCCGTTCTTATTATCAGCTAAAGAAGACAGTTTATGCCTTGTCACTTGCATGTTATGTGTAAGGACTCTGTCTGGCGTCTAAAGCTAGCCTAATTCCGAAACATTATATCAAAATGATTAACGCGGAGTGTGCCAAAGCAGCTGGTATTTGGCAGTCCACGAAACATCTGCTTTAGTTCATTCAGAAACCAATTTAATCAACCAAACGTAAGGCGTGTACTATTTGAGTGTACATGATTTGTTTACAAAGTAGTTCCTAATACACTATTTTACACATGTTAGTCCAATATGAAGTTGCACGCGAGTGTAATATCGTAAAATATTGCACAATTCTGACAATGTAAAATTAACGGAGTAAAAAATGAGCATATAATAAAAACAATTATTGTGCTTAGCCTTATGTCTCTGTATAATACGCTGTTATTCCCTTGCAGATCTCTCCTCTGTTCCTCTTTATATATATAAACGAAGTAACTGGAGCTACTACGAGATATTTGTAAACTCATCATACAATATTTTCTTTACGTGATAAAATAAACAACAAAAAATACAGACATGGTGGTAAATTATGTGATAAATATTTTGAGAATGAAGGCGTTTGAATGCCTTAAAAGTTTTACATGGGATGACTATAGTCGAAGAAACTCCCGTAGTTTTTGAGCCATTATATGAATATCTGTCCTTAATTAAATTTAAAGAATGAAATTTAAATTTTCTAATGTTGCATCAAAGTCTATGTGATTTTCATTGCTATATATGTTACTAATTATCTCGTATACCAAATTATAGTCATTTACACTGTATTTGAGATTCGGCTTCATTGACACGTAATAAAAAAATTACATTCCTATCTCTTTGCATTTATTCGGTGACGCTATATATTAAAACGTTAGGACATAAATCACATCAAAGAGTTCACTGTTTGTCCCATTTGATTGTTTAAATGTGACGTTTTTCAGTGTACTTACGAATTCCATCTTGTTTCATGATCAAGTTGCACCTTCACTAATGCGATACAGAATTGTTATTTATTCCCACCTTTATTTGGTTTATATATTCTTGTTGTCTTCACACCTCTTCTCTTTTTCTATACCTTATTGATCGTGCTTAAAACTGTTGTATACGTACTGTGCTACTATATTGTCTGCAATGATGACGCGTGCTTTTGAACCACCATTAAGTTTAATTACAAAGCTGACATCACGTTCATAAATATTAAAATATTTATTACATGCTTTCCATCTTAGCTGAAGGTGTCTTTTTTGCATCAGTTCCTGCTATTTTCAGCAATTATTCCACTGTATATACCTAATGGATCACATAAACATTATCCATCTCGAATACCAGCCCTTACAACCATTAAAACACAGGATGTAAATATTTTGCACCTATTAAGCTTTTATGAACTATTATCGTCAAGAAAACAGAATGAAAGTCTACAAACATGTTCATTTTTTTTCCACAGTTGATTCAATCCTTTTAAGCGTATACATGAAATAATATTTATAACAATGTATGTCATTCCTAAATTCTGTACATTTATAAGATTACAAATATACATATTAATCAGCATCAAAATGAAAAATGTTCTTTTTATTGCACAGTGTTGGCAATCTCACCTTCGACGATATTGCTGCGTATCTTAATGATTATATCGCCACTGAATCTGATCTGTTAATCTGCTCCATTGTAGGAATAATTGTGTCGCTGGTTAAAAGCAACAAATCACTTATTTTTATTATCTTAAATGTTACTTTTTTTAACCCAATCATCTCCGATCATACACTCAACAAATGCACGTTAATCATATAAATAGTTATATTACTTTTCTAAAACATTCTGCGCTTATCACGATATACATTTTGCTATTATTTACATTGCGCGCAAAACGTTCAAAGTATTGCAATAGTTGGTCAATCATATTAAGATTGTGCTAATTTATATTTACAACCATTTGTTTACATCAAATCCATTATGTCCTCGAGTCATTCAACAGGTTTGTAACGTGGCTAGAATCGATAGCATATAGTGACACACATTTTAACAGTGTTAGCGTAATACTCTCCTCTTTGCTCACTATTTTGTATGCATCTGCAAATCACCCTGGGTAGAAAAACAAGATCTTACCAAATTAAATTTACAAGCGTGCCAAAGATACACTAGAAAGCAACAATTTTATATTTCATATGTGGCAGCATTTTCCACCGTTGAAATTTTCTTATATTGCATTCCTGTGAAAGTACATACATACATACATACATACATACATACATACATACATACATACATAGTATTTTGTTGGAATAATAGCACAGAAATTAATCCCAAATACAAATCTACGTCGGAGCTGAAACGTTTGAATACAAGAACGTTTCACTACTTTTCGTGTATAAAGCAAGTTTGATTTAGCAGCGTAAAAGCTGTTATTTCTCAAAACGTTTGTCGTGATTTTGATTTTAAAATCTATTTTTCTTACCGGCGACAAAAATGAGAGACAAAGCAGAACGGAGCCAATGACTGAGGGTAACTCCGTAATTTTATCCTATACAACAGAAAACGAACCTTTGATATACTATCTAAGCAGTTTATTCGTTTATTGTAATTATGCTGCCACTTCATGTCGTCCTAATTCGAGTAGAGCTACCCTTATCGCATTAAATAAAGGATATTCTTTTGTTTGCATTTATTATAGCTATCAAAAGTACGAAACTTTCCGACCTCACTGATGTAGTTTAGATTGTATAATTGTTATATTTGGCAGGATGGTTCGACATCAACTCATTTGTATTAATACATTTCAGAATGGATCTCTATTAACAGATACACTGCTACCTGTACCTACGAAGATCCATACAGACCAGAAAGACACACGGTCTGCTTCAAGCAGATAAGCATTAAAGACACTCTACTTAGCTCACTCAATTAACAGGTTCCAAGAATGCACCTATTAAAAAAAGATGAAAACATTTTAATAGAACATTTTATTTCAAGAATCTAATTAAATAAATCAATATATATGCGTACATATATATTTACATTCTAAAAACATTTTCGAAAAGGTTTTACAGAGTTAGACCCTATACATTAAAGAAACTTAACATAACTTGTAAAGTTGCCATTTGTGTACTGGCGTCTAGAGTTTTGTCAACACGTATCCTCCAAAGGGATGTTTTCAGTATAGTCCCAGTGCCTCCTTTATGTTAAAAACGTTTTATATATCAGATCATCTGAATAATACCGAATCTTGAAAGACATCGGTCCTAAACATCTTTGGGTTCTATTAAAGCAAGATGATATCGATGTTTCCATGCAAATTCTCATTTGAACTAAAATATTTCTGCCATTTTTCACATGTGTACGAAATAAACCGATGTTGATTGGTAGCATCCTTGGGCAACCGATTTCAGTTGAAAGCAGGAGCACGACATTTGATGACAGCACCGTTGTAAACATAAGAATTCGACACCACTTTATATCGGATTGTGTTCAGCCCGAGTTAATGCTTCTAAGTAGGCCCGCGCCCAGCTGATTACCAAGTATTCACTATTCACCCGAGTCTAACTGTATTCTAATGAACGCCTTTTCGTCTCAGATCTGATTTTAAAAAAATGGGACTTGTCGTTCTTCATTCCTCTCTAATTAATGTGTGCGCCAGGTTCGAATGTTGTTGGTGTTAGAGAAGTCACCAACGGAATTTGTCGAATATCACATTAGAACACATGGTGCAATCCCGAAAAAGAACGGAATAACGAGCAACGTCGTTGATTAAATTAGGGGGTGGCATCTCCCAATTCTGATATAAATATTTCAACGTTGTTGAAAGAAATATCTTGATAATTTTAAAAACGTTTTATGTCAGATAGCCATATTAAGGAATCATTTCCTTCCTTCCAAACTTTAGTCAGATTAGAAGAATGGTGAAATGCATGATAAACGCCTGGCTTTAAACCTAGTAGCTTTCCTTTTGCATTTTAACTCTTTATGAATTTGTAACCTAATAAGATATATGTATATTAACTGGTAAGAATACCTTAAGGTACATACTAAGTACACAACATTAATAAATGTGATACAAAGATAGCTACAGGCATAAATATATGCTTTATACTTTCATTGTGTAAACAATATGTATAGTCTGAAGTTGTATCTACAGAACATCACAATAGCCTAAGCTGAAATAGTAATATAAATTTATGGAAACTAATTCCTAGTTGATAAAGTAATTTATTTAATGCTGTAAACCCATGTTACTGTATTTTCAGATATTGCTACGTGACTTCATTTTTGCTTTCTTATCTGATAAGGTATAGAGCTGCAGCAGTTGCATTGTTCCATCTTATAATTTCAGGGGCAGGTCCAGCTTATATCGGCGCTGCAGACTCCTTTCCCTTTGCGGTCATAGACACTGGAAATGGGTCTATTCAAACCTATGTATATTTCTTCATTCTCAGGGCCCGTTGAATCGGTTTGTCCATTCAATGCAAACAAACAAGATGAACAGAGGTCATAGAAATAACCCAGGTTATTCGTAACCCTGATAAACTCGTTGCCGACGTAGACGGTGACAGTAGAAACATTCGTATTCAGAAGACCGGTGAGGCCCTTATAAGAACTGGAACAATTGCTTCTGCCGTACAGTTGACTACTATACCCAAAAAAGTAAAACTCTGCATCATTCGGTTGCATGGTAGAATGATATCCTGCAAATAAAGCCAAATAACAAATAATCAGGAATACAACGAAATAAAAACAATCTCTTATTATACTGATTATGTAATGAATATTTACCTATACGATTTCATAGCGGTATTAATAACTTGTAATGGTAATTAAATATGCATGACGTTAAACGGTTTTATACAATTAGATATCCTTAAATTTTAAAAGCTCCTAGTCATATTACTGCCTCAAGGAGACTCGCTCTGTGTAACAAAATACATGTGACCAACATTTATCAAACTCTGTTCCTGATTCTACTCCAGAATACAGGCAAGTTGCGTGAGAAAATATTTAAGCTTGCAACATGAGCAGCTTAATGACACTTGTAATGATTAATAATACTCAAAAATATACGTATACTTACTAATTCCATTGTTACTTTTACTATTACCAACGTGGAAGGAGATGCCATTCATAATGACTGATAACCGCAGTTCGATTTTCAGCATTTTGTTTCCAAACTGGTATATGTTGGTACACCCTTGCGAACTCTTTGAGGGATTGCTTTTTCGGAATGTGGCCTTCAGCAATATCTGTGAGCAGCATGAGTATCTGCAATTGCCTTTCTTACTGCCAAGGACCGTGATGAATGGGACATCACCATACACCTCCGCAACGTTCTTTTGGAGAGAAATCTTCATCTTCTCTTGGATACAGATCGTGTCAGATTGTGGTTCCACTGTATGCATGAAGAAAAGTGTAAACAAGCTAGTTTCAATACCTCCAATGTTCAGTTAACGAAAGCGACATATTAGATTAGAATGTAAAACTGAACATGTTTTCACCGTACCAAAATTGAATTAGGTTAGAAATGCAGACTATAATATGAATCTGATTCTATCGACCTTAATATAATCGCATCAAGCCTTACAATCAATGCATGTCATCTCGGTATTATGAAGCAAATGAGTGCGGGCATCAATAAGTATTTCAATGTATCCATTTTCTCTCGCTATTCATGGTAAGAAACTTGATACAAAAATCACTACTATTTAAAACATGCCTTTGTCGCTTCGGTCAGGTACTATAAACATTCCAAAAGAAAAGAAAACTAAATGTCTAATCTATACAAGTGACGGTGATTTTTGAAATCACACAAGTCATACATTTGTATTCTCTTAAATGTCCTTTCTTGCCAAACCATCTCTGACCATAAACTCAACAAAGGAGTATGGTCGCTTTATTCTAAGACTGTTGTTTGTAATGCAAACATTAGGAATTATTTATATTACCATTCTAAAAACTACTGAGCTTATCACCATGTCCTACTATTTCATTGCATAAAATGCTTTCAAAATATTGTGACTGCTGCTCATGTTCAGTTTATACTAATTTAAATTTACAAGCCTACAACATTTTGTTTTAAGGTGAAATAATACTCTCAACATATTCAGCAGTTTTATAACTGGTTTAGAATAGTTAGCTGTCTGATGAAGTGAATTGTGAATTGTTGCATTTGCAAAAGCAGCTCATGTGAAAAATAAAACAAGATATTACCAACTTAAAATTACAAATGTGTCAGGAATGCTTTCGTATCCGTACATTAGAACAAAACAACTTATCACAGAGCTAGCATTTGCCTATGAGTAAGGTTTAACTGTACAATTATATTTGTAAACATTTTTTTCGTGTCATTTTGACCTTGACTTTTAAATTCTCGTAACATAGTGACAAATTTCATGGGAAATTTGACCCATACTCTGGTCATCGTCTTATGTCTTAGTTTTGATACAAGTTTTTTTTTTTTTTTTGTATCAAGAAATGTATTCATTCCTGTTATAATATAATATTTTTAGTTATTTTCAGTTATAATGTGAGAGAAATAACCTATTAAATTATTCATTGTCATTATCCAGCGCTCATTTACATTCTCGACTAAAGCACTCTTGGGACTATTAGAAAGTCACTCAAATACATTCTGGATCATAAACGTGAGATCCAACAAGAACGTTGGCCGATCAACTCAGTCAAGGATCTTGGTACATCATCGAATTCAAGACTGGAACTCAATCGGAACACCAAATGGTTCTGTAGCTGTGATGTACCTTTAAGATATTATTTGGAATTTAGTATACACTACTGTAAGTTCATCGTACAAGTTTCTTCATAACTTACATAATTAAACATCTTGCTTAATTTTACCAAACGCGAAGTTTTCTGCTAATTATTTTAAGGCCATAGAAGCGTAACACATGTATGACTGTATGTTCTACCTACCAAACTTTGCGTGTATATATATATATATATATATATATATATATATATATATATATATATATATATATATATATATATATATATATATATATATATATATATATATATATCTTTTCTTCTGGTATTATAAACATTTCATACGAAAAACAAGAAAATGATCTAATCTAATGTTAGAATGAAAAAGAAGTATCAAAGCTGTAGATTGCCTAGATAGAAAATTATCTAGAATGTGACATAACATTTCGAGTGCCGGTGGAACTTTCGAGGGAACGAATCCCTTACTTGTAGTAGCAGATACTGTATCTGCCCTTGTTGCTGTTGTTAATGATATACCTTTAAGCCTAGTTGAATAACTCTTTTCAGAGAAATAATAATAATAATAATAATAATAATAATAATAATAATAATCATCATCATCATAATGCGTCATATTTATGTCTCATTAATTATTTCACATTATGTACTTGACAGTGCAGGTTTCTAGGACTTGGTACATAGATCGGAATCATCTGATGAATTATGATCACTAATCAAACGTGGAAAAAGGCTGGCTAGAATATGGAAATATTGCCTTGTCATAAATCGCGTTACACAGGTCAGCCATACAATCTTCCACTAAGCATCAAACATTTTCAACAACTGCACTTCCATTCCGCTGACCAATTGCAGACTACAGTATTCCACGACGTGGTTCATCATTCATGGATTCACGAAACGTTTTAAAGCGATGAAACCACCTCTGAATTCTATTTTATGAACGAGAATTGCATCCGTAAACATTGTCTAATTTGCCTGTGAACAACATCATTAGTGCCAGAGGTGCATTTGATACAAGGTATTAATTACAAATAGAAGTTGTTACAGTTATATACAATAAGGCTGATAAAGCCACTTGGAAGTTAATACATAACGATTACCGTATTTACCATTCTGAGAACTTCGAGATGCAATCTATCTCTATCTTAGGATTTCTCCGCTTCAAGGTATTATGAAACTGACAGTGTTTAAAGTATTGCGAACATAAATGCGGTTTTATTCTTAAAGGTTTTCTCTAAGTGAGTGTCTATGCCACCCATCGCCAGATAAGAAATCATGTCATTTTTCGCCAAATGATTACTGTTTAAATGCAGATTGTTCTTATAAGCTTAATGCAATCGCTTACGTTAAATTGTAGCAATATCTTTGATCAAAATGTATCGAAAATTACTAACGTTTTCTTTTACATTCCACGTACTCTATATAAAATAAATAAGAGGTTCAAATGAGTCCTTGCAGTTTACAATATAGACTAAATAATGATGTGTTTTGAATCTACTAAGATTCTGTCTTTGTTTAAAAACGATTTGGTAAGCTTAGGGAAAGAAAGCCGTTGTATGTGTATATTTTTATCCGAAAACGTCATTTGATGTTTCGCACTTGCAGGAGAGGACTATCTGGCAAATTGCGCTGACGGAACGGCATGATTGCACCAACATATACGTACAAAATAACGCTTCCATAATACTAATGCATTAGTAATTAGTTGAGATACTATAACAAATTACGTTTCGCATTGGAATACCGATAAGACATTAAGTATTGTTGGGATGTTTTATATAACGGTATATCGCTTGAAATAAAGTCAGTTTGCAAACATATGGATCATTTGCTTAACCCTAAATATCTTGGACGATAGTTAAAAAAAGCGTCATCATCAGTGTATCAAGTCTGATCTATGTCTTTATTTTATCAACGAAACGAAATTGGAATACTTTGGATGTGAAGGAGCCTTTAACAGATTTGAACTTAAGGTATTATATGGTTCTGTAGTTGGGGACCAGACGTATTCAAAGGGTATTAAAAGTGCTAAGAGTCAATTCTGTCAGCAATATCTGTGTCGATCATGTAATGTGAAGGATTATTGCTCACTTTAAGGATTTGACAGACTACCGTTGCATGCTTAATATTACTGGAAGTGTCTTAAATATTAGTGCAAATTATTATGTACGGATATTAGCCGATACCCTGCAGAATGCTACAAACTATCTAACTCATTAGATGATAACTGAGGGATTACATTAACGGCACATGTCAGAAATGTATTATGAAGCGAAGGTATTGGTTTCGAATTTGTATGTAGATCGTAACGTCTTCGAAGTGTTAGATCATTTGTGTCACCGGTTTCTGAAATGCGTGAGAGATTGCTTGCATAAAAATAAAAAAAATGTAGGTATTACCAAAAGAATAATACAATTCTAAATGTGAAGTATTTTGATATAGAATTAGAATTGTATGTGCATAAATAACTTTGGAGTTTCCGATGCTCAAATCGCAATGATGTTATAGGTAGTGGTAAAATGATGGTGTTACTACTTACTATCGGTTGATTACTTGCCTTTTATTGTAGTAACGAATCGCTTGTAGAAGATGAATATCATGCAGTTTGTTTATGAATCTCCTTTAGAAACATTGCATGGCCTTCTGTCAGGATCAACTAATTATATTAGTTGTATAGTAGCATTATACATAAAGTATTTGCTGCATAGACAAGAAAATACAAACAAGATATGATTCAAACACCAACTATTAGAAACGAATGAATCATAAAATAGCAGTTTAATGGATTGTTATTTTTATAAAATTTATTTTCTGAGTAATTATTCTGGAATTGTCCAGATAATAGAGTCTTATTCATAATGTGTTAATCATATTGATGTTGTTTTAGTGAACTCTTTCCTATACAAACTCAGATATTTTAAATCAAATACTTCATTTGCGTGTCACGTGCTTTCGTGGTGCGGTTTTTCTTGACATCCATATGCCTTAAGGGTAAATAACATAACAGCAGAGGCAAGAACAAGGGCCAAACGCATTAAGTCCGTATGATCATCGAAAATACGTATCGTATTAACCACTTCATCAATAGTTCCCAATCACTATAATAACAATCTTTAATGAGTTCAATATTTGGATGAGTTTGCAAGGAAGAGTATTCTAAACACAATGTTGTATTTACTCTGAGCCTGTTTCATATATACTTAATAAAGATTAAAAGCGAAAATAAGGTTATAGTTATTTGTAATTAATACGTATCAATGACTTTAATAATGTAAGAAGATGCTGAATTAGCCAAATTATACAATCTCGCATTCGAGGAAAATTATCATTTGCTATAAAATGTATAAGACTAAGGGAAGACTGTTCCAAGGATGACGTGAAACGATCTATTTCAAAGTATAATTTTTAACATAATTTGAGCAAAGAACAATCACGAGATCCAATAACGCTCTATACTAGTTTTTCATTAGCAAAGAAATATAAATGTGGTCTAGATAATGAGGATAAAGAAAAAGATAATGCACAATATTCAGAACTTTCTCACAAAGTTAATTCAAAATAAGCAAAATAATTAAAGTAAAATGATCTTCGATTTATTAATGTATCTATTAAGATATCAAAGAAACAAAAACACACAACAGCAGATCTTTTTTTTTCCCAAAGAAAGAACATTGCAAAATAATCGAGTCATACTTGTGACGATTATCACTATCTTCCCATTCATGCATCATATCATGTATTGTATGTTTGACGAAAACAACAACAAATGAAATCACACGTTTGTTGTTCCGAGTTACACTATTACTATCCCAAAACAGATTATAATGTAAGTAGAATCCAATGCAGCACAACCTCTTATATATGTATTACATTCAGTTAATACAAAATTATAATGTGCAAACTGCATGCAGTTTTTCGCTTCAAGGTTTCCTACTTCTATAACTTACAACGGACGACCTATTTTGAACCAGTAGAAATGTATGCATCTTTAGGTGATTAGACCCAGGAATCCGATGCCAACCTAATAGTTATTTAACTTCAATAAAAACAACAATAAGGTCTCTTTTCAAACATGTTCAATATCCAAAACACCGTTCAGGGAAATATTATTTATTTAGCAAGCCTTCAATCTTTTTAAATATATATGCAAAATTAATGTTAGTATTACAGACGTCTTCCAAAAATACTTTATATTATCCTCCGTAGTAATCAGCAAACAGACACTAACGGCTATGTTCAATCATTTCGCTTGAATCCTTGACGAAAGATGAAACTAGCATATCCAGCTTGTGCCAACCCGTTATTACGTTACAAGACTGACCTTTGTACCCATGTACTTATTTTGCCCTAAATCCTGTATCAAAACGGCCAGTAGCCAAGTACATTGCTGGCGATACAAATATATTGCTTTGGTCAAATATTGCATCCATTATTTATTTGCAGCAATTAAATGTTGCCTGTTTGGCAAATTGACGGGGAATGAGGAAAGAAGAGTCATTTCTGTTGTGTGCTTCCCTATGAAAGTAATAGTATAAAATAAAACCGAGCATCAATACATACAAAGTCAATTATCACGTTTGTCTCAGAATGATGCACACACA
>JAECUM010026891.1:0-41381 GCA_016617855.1 Megalonaias nervosa | reverse complement strand
TACTCAGCCATGCATCATTGCACCAGTTGCAGTGTGAGTTCCAGTACCCATTAGACTGGTTCTTGCTGGTTTCTGTAATGCATGGATAGAAAACAAAAATAATGTTTCTTTCAGTTTTTTATTATTTTATATTGGTTAATTTTCAAAAGTGGTACATTTTTACTTCAAATCAGTATTAGTGGTACACTGCCTTAAAAATTGTATTTTTGTCCTACTTCCTGTAGAATCATATGCACAGGGTCTTGTATTGTTGCTTACAGTTTCCAATAAAACATATATGCACCATATAAGTACAGTATACATTTCATATATGATTTATAGGTAAACTGTAAGCAGTGATACGAGTCCCTGTGAATACATATATGTTAAAGCCAAGTGAACACTAATTATAGGTAACCTGGGCAATCTGTTCCCTATTCATAGGTCACATGCTTCACTTTGTATACATGTTTTACAGCTTTCAATAAAAAGCTTTTGATAAAAGTACAGTAAGTAGACAATGTTCATATGGGTAAGGCGCCTACATGGGAATAAATATTAATAATTTACTAGTCTTTCAACAACCTCAAAATAAAATTCCATATTTTGTCCACATGATCAGTGTTTTCTATGCTGATTTGTGTTTTGTTTTTGTTTTGTTTTATTTTTTGTGACAAGCCTGAAGGACATTTCACTTAGAATACAGGACGGGCCGCATCTGAAATTAGAGGTGTCCCAGGCATCGGGCTAGTTTTTTTAGCACTGCATGGGTAGAGATGCTGCCAGGGTGCTCAAGTGTGCAAAAATTGCACACAATTTGTATGAATTTGTACACTTTGAAAGCAGTGATGCATGCATACTTGCATAAATTAGTCAAAGATCATGCTTTTAAAATGTACTCAATGTGGTATATTGAATAAATAAGAATCTTGAGAGAAATTAAAAATTAAGGATATTAATTGATCAAAATACCTCTCCATTCCAAAGTTGGCTGATATACATTAATACAAAAAAATGATGCTTGGAAATTCCTCTAATTATTTATAACAGAAACACATGTCCTACAGGGGTTGTGCAATTGATGCCTTTCCTCTCATTTGTGCATGCAGAAACTTTTGTCCATTTCTGGAAGGAGAGATAATAGTCAAGCATGGTTGGCTAGAAAATGATTCTTTTCAGCATCATGTCAGTTGAGGTGCAAATGTGCAAAGTGAACTGCAGAATGAAGAAAATGAATGATAAAATGGAGTTTCTGACAAAATGGAGGACAAAACATTTCTAAAATGATATCAGATGCTGGGTACATGAACCACCAAGGAAGAAAACAAAATTCGATCCAAAGTTTCAGAAACCTTTGCTGTTACAGTACAAAAATGGTTATAACACAGCACCAAAATGGGAGTTATATTGTGTAATATTGCAAAAGTTGTGTGAAAAACGATCCTTTTATTTCAGAACTTGGCTGTTTGAATTATAGGACATGGATTCTTACAGTACATGCTCAGTCACAAGATCATGTGCATTTGAGAGAAGAGATATCTAGGAAATCATAACCTGTGAACTGTGGAAGATTCTAAAAAACAATTATAAAGAACAGTTTCTCGGCTTGTTGTTGAAGTGGGATAAGCTAGCTATGCATAATCCCCATTCAGATGGCAGAATGTGAAAGGGGTTCTCAACACATAACAATATTCATCCATAGATGCACCAATTTAGCTCAGAAACAATCAGCGGATTATCCCTTATGCAATGAGAAGGGACATCTTTTTGGCTTTTGATTTCAATAGAACCCTAACAGAGGAGCAGATTGAAAGAGAGCTAGATATTTGAGTGATAGGTGATAACTGAACTATAGCTGTTCCCCCCCCCCCAATTTTCTTTCTATTCCCCCGCCTTTATTTTGGTGACAAGGTGGGGGATATCACTCCATTAGGTCAAATCCTGGCAGCATCACTGCATGGGGTTTTCGCTACAAACAAGACTTCTTTTGATGTATAATTGGTCCATGTGAAATGGCATCTATCTGATGTCCATCATGATCAGATCACTACTTGACTGCTATGGTGGCCTAGTGGATAGAACATCCACCTCAGATGTGGGAGGTCATGGGTTCAAACCCCGGCCAAGTTGTACCAAAGACTTATAAAAATAGTACTAACAGCTGCCACGCTAGGCGCATAGCATTACAAGGTGAAGTGTTAGGACTGGTCGGCCTGGTGTCAGGATAATGTGATTGGGTGGGACATCATGCTACATGTCTGCGGCATGATGCCATAGTGCTAGACATCACTATAAACTTCCACACTGCAGACATTGTAGCGATGTGACTGAAAAATTGTTAAAGCTATGTTAAAAATCCAAATCACACCCACATAGAGATCACTACTCATTCTGAAATGATGGATTGTATCAAAGTTCTTTTTAGCCAGTACAGCATCAATCCCCTTGAGGAACTCTTGTTTAAAATATGCCTTCCATTCCCACAGTCTTTATTGCTGGAGTAACTCTCAGTAATTACTATTTTAGTATTTTATATTTTGAGAAAATTTGAGGATGTCCCAACATTACATATTTGCATCTCACTGTAATATAAATTTGAACACAATAATTATATAACAGTTATCATGAAATGTAGTCTTTTTCATCATGTTTAAAAAAATAATTCCCAGTCTGTGAAGAGTTTCCTCTGGAAAACAACAAAATTCTTTGACTTTTCAAATTGTGTAATTTCTTTCAGACTTTGGAGAGTTGGAAGAGGAAAATAAAAAGCTGAAGGAGCAGACAACATGTAAAATCTGTATGGAGAATCCAGTTGGAGTAATTTTTCTTCCATGTGGCCATTTGGTTTGTTGTGAATCATGTGCACCAGCCTTTCGAAAATGTCCAATATGTCGCAAACGTATTCAGCAATCTATCAAAACTTTTCTCTGAAAATATTAACTCCATGGAAATCTTTTGTAAAAAGCAAAAAATGTATTATGTATATAATAGGAAGCCAGCTCACATTAATGTTGGGGATGCAAGCCTTCTACTTCCCAAACCCAGCCCTACTGAAAAGACAAAAAATCATCTTTTCTGTGTATATCATACAGACAAAGGGCAGTAACTCTTTATCATTACCTCCCCTTGCTGTCACCAGGTGTTGCTAGTTTTTAAGCTTCCATTTCGTACAGTGAGCATCATACGAGAAATCTCCCACAAATTCATGCCCCTGCATGTCCTAGCAATTAGTTTCGGCACTGTTAGCCTAGGCAAATGTTTTTTTTAAGGATCCATTCAATCCATCTTTTACTACAGTATCTCTGTCCAGTCCCAGCCATCCAGCCATTCCAGCTTTCTCAGTTTGGGGATCTTTCTTATAGCCATGTCTAGCAATGTCTATGGATTTTCCTTTCCATAATTACACTGTTCTTAGTGATAGATCTAACCATCTCACCAGGCCTATGACTACACACGCCTACCTTGATGGGGATTTTAGCTTTAGATCTTATCGTATGGCTGGTAATGGCACTGTGCAGACTGCCTTCTGCATGGCCAGCAGACATGCCAACCATGCTCCCTGTGAACCAATCATCTGGTACCAGCACAAAAAAAATTCATCCATCAGACCTCATTTACCATATATTAATGGATTACCCACAGGAAATTTATGACATCATTGCCACCAGAGGGGGGTATCCAGATATTGAGGCAAAACCTGAACAGGATACTACACATAGGGAGTGTGAAGATGCACCTGAACAACAGCCTTACACAGATCCAATCATAGAGTGGACTGAATTCAGTTTTAAAGCTGCCCTGAAAGAGATATAGTAGGTATTGTCAGCATCAAAATGCCTTTCAGCCCCTACCACTATGCATGACTACAAGGAAAAGGCCTTGGCAGATATTATTAATGAGGAAGAGACTTTATCCTTCAAGCTGCTTCCCCAGTGAGCAAAGACCAGAGAGATTAATGGCCATCTATCTGGAAGAGTGTGTGATCTGAGGAATGCGAAGGCTTTCTTTTCGGAAAGTCAAGTGTCAGTGATGTTTTTGTCACACTGGTACAAAACACCATGGTTGGCTCACAACAGGAATTCCTCTGGAGAAACCCCAATCAGAAGTGACAGTATGCACAGTTTGGGAAGCCCATCTGTTGCTGGGCTTCAGTATGGTTAGCAGCATGTGTGAGCCAAGGAAACTGCCTCTCCACATCAACCTTCCTGAAATGAAGGCAGTCATCAATGTTCAGTTCTGGAAGGAATGACTGAATTCAGTTTTAAAGCTGCCCTGAAAGAGATATAGTAGGTATTGTCAGCATCAAAATGCCTTTCAGCCCCTACCACTATGCATGACTACAAGGAAAAGGCCTTGGCAGATATTATTAATGAGGAAGAGACTTTATCCTTCAAGCTGCTTCCCCAGTGAGCAAAGACCAGAGAGATTAATGGCCATCTATCTGGAAGAGTGTGTGATCTGAGGAATGCGAAGGCTTTCTTTTCGGAAAGTCAAGTATCAGTGATGTTTTTGTCACACTGGTACAAAACACCATGGTTGGCTCACAACAGGAATTCCTCTGGAGAAACCCCAATCAGAAGTGACAGTATGCACAGTTTGGGAAGCCCATCTGTTGCTGGGCTTCAGTATGGTTAGCAGCATGTGTGAGCCAAGGAAACTGCCTCTCCACATCAACCTTCCTGAAATGAAGGCAGTCATCAATGTTCAGTTCTGGAAGGAATGACTTTCAGGGAAAACAGTCATGTCAGATAATTAGGTCATGGTGACATACCTCCTCTTACAGGTGGACACCAAATTCTCTGACCTGTACATTCTGGTTGGGCAGTTTCTGTGTTGGTGCTACCAACTGATATTAATGTAATCAGCATACAATCAAACACATTCCTGGCAGACTTACTATCCTAGGTCATTCATACGGAATGGTCACTCCATCAATCAGTCTTTCTTCAAATTTGCTCATGCTGGGGATGTCTGAAGATAAGTCTTTTTGCAACTTTTTGCAAGGTGGAATCACAAGTTTTACAACTTCACTTCTCCCATTCCAGACCGAGAGTTTTGACCTGTGGATAATGTCAATTATTTGTGAGCGATTCCAGACCTTTTATCTACCAACCAATGGTCTTGGTACCAAAAATGATACCGAAATTGAAGGATCAGACATGTAAAATTCCAATTATCCCTCTTAGATGAGACAAGTCCTGGGTCAGTGATCTACTCTGCCTAGCAATAGATTTGCCTACTAGGATGATTCTAGTCAAGCTGAATCTGCTTTAACAACTGTGGTTACAGGTCTTCCACACTGCTTGGACAGTGTTTCCACAACTGGCTCTTGTCAGGAGAGCCTTCTGAAAGAAAGAATTTAGACCATCCATTGTGGAGACGATATCGAGAACAACAAGGTCCTCCAATCTAAGGCTTATGAGGGAAAGTGACATGTTTTCAGGGACTGGTGTCTAGTCAATAACATCGTCCCATTGAGTGCCTCAATCCCTCAACTAGTTGACTTTTTTTCTGGCTCTACAAGGAGAAAAAGTTGGCCCCAATTACCATCAAAGGCTACCACTCCATGATATCAGGCATCATGACAGTAGAGATGCTGGTCATGATAAAGATCAGACCTACCAGCCAATTTTCTGTCTTGGGCTTTTACATGGCTCAATTAATATAAAATCGAGGCTTTAGCCTGAGCCTCACTTAACCTGATTTCCTGCAAAACATATTTTTAATAAATTTTGCTTAGCATACAGGGTGAATGAGTTGCCTGCACTTTCACTTGACCCAAACTATCTTCAGATCAGTTGCTTTGGTGGTCTACATGATGCAACTGGGCCAGAAATAGGTTGCTATTGGTGGGCCATCAGAGAGTCATGCGCTACTTGAAGTGCATAGAAGCAAGTTGTGGCACATGCAAATGACTAATTTTCCTGGTGAAGGCCGGGAGGCAGGATATCACCCCTCAAGCCTAATATTCATGGCGGAAAAAGATTATACACTTGACATACTCTGAAAACTCAATAGAGTCTCCACAAGAGGATTTCAGGTTATGAAATTCAACCGATCTCCACAAAAAAGTAACTTTTTGACATGAAACATAATATAAGTTGTTGACTGGCATGTAGTGAACGTTCTTGAACTTTTATCAGAGATTTTGCTCTGCAGTGACAAACTTTGAATCTTGTGGGTTCTGTTGTGGTGCCCCAGATGGTCACCAGATCCAGTTAAAACCAATGCAGGCTCTTAACTGGATTTGCTAGTGAAATTGTGTCTGTAAGAAGAATTCAAATATCACCTTTTTAACCAGATATAGGGGCCACAAATTGCTTGACCATAGGCTATGTTGCTTTCAGGTTGGGAGAGAAGGGTATTGTTCACTTATTATTCTCTAGAAGGATACCTAAGCTATAGGTATGATGCTCAACATTCCCTCCTCATGTTAACTATGCTTCCAACATTATTGTGAACTAGGAATATATTCAAAGAAGAAAGCAAATTTTTTCAATAAATTATGTTTCTCCAAGAATACTTCATTAGTCACATTACTTGAAAACCCTCCAGCCGCTCAGTCATGCAAGCATCCTCGCTGGCATTTTTCTCAGCTTAAAAACAAGCGACACTTGGTGGCTGCAAGGGGAGGTAATGTACAAGAGTTATTGACCTTTATCTATATGATACAGATAGAACAGATTAATTTTTGTCTTTTTATAGGGCTGGATTGATTAATACGTGTGACCCCACTTTAACACGGTAGTTGGGAGCCATAGAACCCGACCGTGTTATAGACCGAACCATGTTATAAGCAACCAGGTCAGTTAGCTGAAAAAAATGATGCATGTACCCAAAGAAATGTGCGGGGTGGTGGTGGTCGGGGGGGGGTAGGTAATAAATGCGGGCGCAAAAATACGTGCTTCATTGGCACAGTTATCTTAAATCGATGCATATTAAATGAAAAATACACCTGTAGTGAAAACAGAGAAGGCATATATAATATTTTACTTTATTCAGAGAACCACGCATTGGTACATATACGTGTATACTGTTACATATACATGTCTAATATATAGCAATTAATAAAGTATCAACACAGTGTACACACCCGTGAATCACATCACATACGTTGAATCCACAATACAAGTAATTCCATTGAAAATATGCACACATGCAGATTTAAAATATTCAATAATTTTGTCACAGGTCATATAGGTCTGAATTCAGTGGAAAAAAATAGCACAATCACGTAACGAATGGTGAAACACTTTTACTTTTCAGTACATCCCAAGTCAGTAAAAGTTTGCGTTTTAAGCGCCGTCAGTAGAGTTCGTAAGCATAAACTTTTTTCCTGTAAAAAGGAAACTTTCACAGCACAGTAGAAGCGTTCCAGACACGTTGGAAAATGAAACAATCCATCAGATTCCATTGCTTCTATTTAAGTTGGGTACTGACTTCCTTCGAAGAAAGGTTCTTTGTTTTTATTGAAGATTGTAGTCGGCTTTCTTTGATGAAGGGTGCATGCGTTATTGAAGTCACCGCTAAAGAACAGCTTTGGAGAACCAAACAAATGCCCGTTTCTTATTGTGGTGGCAACATCAAAAAATTGTACTGCATGATTGAGACTGATTTTTTTACCCATTTGCCGAGTACATTTTCATAACAATTGGTGCTTCAAAGGTAATGTTTTCTTTGAAACTTTAGCTTCTATTTTATCTGGGTACATTTTTTTTTAAAATGAATTGGCCGTCGTATGGTCAGTTGTAGTTTCTGTTCCTCGCTGCCTACTGAATAGACAAGTGAGCGCTTGTTTTTTTTTTCTTTTCTTTTTTTCTTTAACATTTGTGGTAGTGGAGTGATGCTGCCTTCTATGCATGCACCAGAAATTTAAAGAAAGGGTAAATCGACAATAGTGACGTAGGTGTTCTGGTCTGATGACAGGGATTACTACAGAAAATGTGAATGTTCTGAAGGATTTAATTCCAAGTGAAAAGAAGACGAATTTTACTTACTATCCACATAAAAATGTCAGTCTATGTAAATATATTAATTACTAGCGAGCGGCCGAAAATCCAATGAAAGATAGATTATGAGATAATGCCTTGTCCAGTTGATCTCCGCTACCAGAAATGTAAATTTGAAGAAAAAAAGGTGGATATCTCAAATCATACAGTACTCATGCTAGATGTCAACATAAGCGGATTATAATATAACAATGCACTGTTAAGATGGTTTGTCAATATGAACAAAGAATTTGTTTATGTTGTTGTTGTTGTTGTTGTTATAGGGTTTAACGCCATTTTTCAGCACAAGATAGGCTATACATGGCGGCCAGTATTAATGGTGGAGGAAGAACCCTGGAAAATCCTGGGAAGAACCACCGACCCACGAGAAGCTACTGGCAAGCTTTCTCATGTACCCACGTTAGCCGAGCCTGGACTCGAACTCACGCAGACAGAGGTGAGATGGCAGTGATCCGTAACGGTCAGTGCTTTAGACCACTCGGCCACTCGGGGCCCCGAATTTGTTTATGTAACAATAGATAAATTTCGGTGCATTTTATATCAACTTTGCGGTTTCCTTTCATGGGGCCTCTGAATTTCTCCACTCCAAACCAATGGTTGTATATACAAGTTTAAACAGCCAACAATGTCGCCAATAAAAAAAATAATCACCAGATGGTATATTTTGCCGCCAATAAAGAAAAAAAAATCGCAATTTGCGACATTGGTGAAGCCCTGCATGATTCCTGAATAAACTTTTTACACGTTATTTTTCGTTCTTTTAAGAAGAAGACACTATTTTTTTCTTGTATGAGAAAAATGCATATAAAATTTCAGGATCCACGCCACGATCGTCTTGTATTATTCATATGCGATCTCTTCCCTAAAATGATAATAAACGTTTTTTGCTATTTTCATACTTTTAAGAAAGAATTTTTTTTTGTGTATGAGAAAAATACATGTATATAAAATTTCAGGAGCCACACCATGACCGTGTTATATCCGAATTTGTGTTATAGCGGAGTGCGCTATAGCGGGGTCACACTGTATTATGAATATATTATTTATGTTATACCCATCTACCTTTGCACATGAGTAATATTGTGTATACATTGCCTGTCCACCCATGCACACAATACTTTATATGCATTACTTGTGCATCTATTCAGACAAGTAATATCGAATATACATTACTTATGTACCCATGCACATTTATATTGTGTACATGGTTATACAGGTAATGTATACACAATATTGTTTGCATAGGTGCACCGGTAATATATATATATATATATATATATATATATATATATATATATATATATATATATAGATATATGATGATGATGATGATGATGTTCGTCCTTCGGTTTCGAAGACGACCATGACTTCAGATCTGGGCTGGTCTGTGAGTGCGCAGATGGCTGGTGAGGCCAATCTGTGCTCTGAAGAGTCTAGGGCAATGAGGACAGGATTTTGCCGGGGGCTGGATAGACTGAAGGTCGGCGCTGGCTCTGCTCTTCCTCTGCTGGCATTTCTGCTTGGCCTCGTTGATCCGGTGCTCTTCAAATGCAGCTGCGCCTGAGTTGATCTGGTGACGCCAGGCAGCACGGTCTTCAGCAAGCTGCTCCCAGCTGTCTGGGTCAATGCCACAGGACTTCATGGAGGTTTTGAGTGGGTCCTTGAATCGTTTCTTTTGGCCTCCTCGGGAATGCTTGCCTTTAGCGAGATCCCCATAGAACAGTCTCTTTGGGAGGCGCTCATCAGGCATACGGCAGACATGACCAGCCCAGCAGAGTTGTGACCTTCTGAGCATGGCATAGACGCTTGTCATCTCTGCTCTCTGGAGGACTTCTGTGTCAGGAGTCTTGTCCTGCCATTTGACGTGGAGCAGTTTTCTGAGGCAGCGCATGTGGAAGGAGTTTAGCTGTTTTGCATGGCGACTGTACACCGTCCATGTCTCACAGGCTACAAGAGGGAGGGCAGTACTACTGCGCGGTACACCTTGAGCTTGGTTGGCAGGCTGATTCCTCTTCTGTTCCACACAGTATTGTGAAGCCTGCTGAAGGCTGCACTTGCACGAGCAATCCTGAGAGTGACCTCTTCATCGATGGAGACTGTGCGCGACAAGGTGCTGCCAAGGTAGATGAACTTGTCAGCAACAGCGAGCTTCTGTCCATTGACGGTAATGCTGGGTTCGGTGTAGGGGACTTAGGGTGCAGGCTATTACATGATTTCAGTCTTCTTCCTACTTATTGTGAGTCCGAAGTCTGTGCAGGCTTTGGAGAACCGATCCATACTTTCTTGCATGTCAGACTGAGTACCAGCATTCAAAGCGCAGTTGTCAGCAAAGAGGAAGTCGCGGATGGTGTCTTCCTGGACTTTGATCTTAGCCTGCAGTCTTCTCAGGTTGAAGATGTTCCCATCAGTCCTGAACCGGATGTCGATGCCAATGTCACCCTCACGGAAAGCATTGGTCAGCATCGCTGTGAACATCATGCTGAACAGGGTCGGGGCAAGAACGCAGCCCTGCTTGACACCGTTTGTCACTGGAAAGGGAAGGGAGAACTAATATATATATATATATATATATATATATATATATATATATATATATATATATATATTTATATCATATTGTATTGTATATATGCGTGGACTCGGACCTAAATTATTTCCTGCAACAGAGAATTGGAATTCTGTTGAAAGTTGGTTGCCACTTTCTTTTTCATTTCCTTTGTTTATGTATAAACTGAACATTGATTACTTTTCATTCCAAAGTAGCAATTAGGTCTAGATATTATGGCTATGAAATTTTGTGTCATGTTCTGTGACTTGATTACAAATTTGAAGTTTTGAAATCATGCAGAAATAGAAGCATTGAGACAATAATATATTATTTACATGCTAGACAGGTAACTCAGTTGGCAGGAACAAGACTCATAATCTAACAATCATGGGGTTTATACCTATCCTGCCAGTTATAATTGGTTTCCTCTATGTGTCCTTGGAAAAGGCACCTAGCTTCCATTTCTTTAACATAGTGTAGCCAGAAATGTGTTAAAGTTCCATTAAAATCAAAAATCTCTTTTTGTAACTTTTCATGGGACCCATGTTAAAAGTAAACCATATATTGAGGGATGTTCTTATAAAGATATGTGTTGATAAATGCCTAAAAACATGGTAGTTTTTGGTCCTAAATCTCATTATAATTTTTCTAATGAGCCAAGAATAAAAAAAAAAGTGAAATCAAGTAGCATTGATAAAACCAAATTTGACTGATTGATTGGTACCCATGATGATGCCTGCATCATAATAGGGGCAGTATTATACTGATGGGATTTATAGTGAGAGACCTGTATATTTTTGACACACAAGTAACAGGTTTCTTCAAATATGTTACCCAATCATACTACCTTTGGAGAACCACTACTACCTCACAAATACAGCCCTCTTAGGCATAAACTTTTTTGCTAATAAAAGTTATCTGCCCACTTAGGTGTCAATTAGATAAAGTGGTCCCCCCTTGATACAGGAATGGCACCATATCCCCTTAATTCTTCAGTTACTGTTTTCCTCATGCTGTGTAGCATGCTCTCTACAGACAAATGCCTCGCAATTCACACACAAGCATTTTTGAAGCTTTCTACCTTGAAGTAAGTTGGAGTGTTCTCTTCCAAGGAAAGTATACACAATCTGTAAATTTCCAACTTTTCTGTTCTTTCTTTCTCTGACAACAAAGTTTCTGACTTTTCGGTTTTATGTATAGCTGTATTGTGTGCTTATTTTTTGTCTTTGATTATAGATTGTACTTTAACATAATGGTCATTTGTAAATATTCGTACGAAATCATACGCCTGTATCATAGGCATACTACAGGTGTATTCTACACCTAAAACATGGGTGCTCTTTGGTTTCCCTAGAATATGAGAAGCAATTGCAATACTAGCATATCTCAGGTGTAATTGGTGTTCTTTAGGTGTACACAGAGGCAGATTATTTAAATAATATGGTGTATTACAGGCATAAATCACAGGCATAAAACATTATGCAAGAGGTGTATTATTTGAAAAATGTACATGCAGCTAATTTACTCATGAAGCAGTGAACATAGACAATATAGATGAATAATGTAATTGATTTTAATAACCACATAACATAAATACAGTTGTTGGCAGAATCATTC
The DNA here is from genome assembly GCA_016617855.1 of Megalonaias nervosa. Taxonomy (NCBI): domain Eukaryota; kingdom Metazoa; phylum Mollusca; class Bivalvia; order Unionida; family Unionidae; genus Megalonaias; species Megalonaias nervosa. Next base: position 29,228 of record JAECUM010026891.1, on the reverse strand, counting down.
ATTGCAATATAGCTATGTTAACTTCTTTGCTAAACAAAGTTATTTTTTATTGTAATTCTGATTCTGTACTCATGAAGTTTTGTCTTCATTTTCTTCTCGAATAGCTGAGAGTTTCAGTCACAGCATCATTAATATCAGTCATTGAATTGTTTGGTAGTCCAAATTTACTACACCATGCATTCACATGTTCTGAAATAAAGATATGTGTGGTAAGAAAATTTAATTCAATTAATGAAGAAAGTAGAAATGTTAATTTTTAATTTATGTATTTGATTTCAATTTGCTGGGCATACATAATGAAAATTGATGGTTTCGTTTATGAATTGGGATTATTAAGGACTCATTGGCACACATTGGATTACATCATTGTGGCACAACAGGACATTCAGGACTATTGGAATTTATTTGGAATGTTCTATGCTGTTGAACTTGTCCTAGAACATTTAGCATTATTTGGAATTTAATTTACAATACTGTCTTTTGAATTTTCACTTTCTAATCTTAGGAAATAAATTATTTGTTTTGTTTACTAAACTTGTTGGTTTTGACTCTTTCTGTCACTTAGTTTAAGACCACAGAGTCGTAACATCAGTGTTGTCACTTTGCTATCCTCATACACTTAGGCACCCTTGGTAGTCACCTGCATGGATCACTAAGGCATCCACTTATATTGCGATAGCTGTATTTAGTAGGTGCAGTTCTGGTGTGTGATACAGAAAACTTGTATACTGTTGCTGTATAATTTACAATACTGTCATATACATACAGGTAAGTTTTCTATATTAATCTAGTCTTATCATGCACCTCATAGTTATATACATGACGCCCTTCCAAATTTACCTGTATAGGTCATCATTTGGCCTTTCTTACAAGTAACAATGTCTTACAATTGATATTGTGGGGCCCTGGGTGACCACTTGGTTTAAAGTGCTCACCTTGAATGATCACTGCCAACTCACCTATGTCTGCATGGGTTGGAGTTTCAGGCTTGGGCTATGTGAGTATGTGAGAAGGCTTGCCAAGAGCTTCCTGTGGGTCAGAGGTTCTTCTGGGGATTTTCCTGGGTTCTTCCTCCATCAGTTGTACTGGACACCATGTATAGCCCATCATGTGATCATGTGCTGAAAAATGGCATTAAACCCACAATAACAATTGATATTGAAGAATCCACTTCTTAAGTATCAATAATGATGCTTTAGTGCATTTTTGTGTGCACATATCGGTGTGCACTGTAGAAAAACTTATTTATATTACTGTATAGTTTCTGCTGTGGTCAGATGTTAATTTCCTATGTATTACTTAATCAACATGTTTACTTCATAGCTACTATAAGTGATTTTACTTGTATATGCAGTCAGTTTGGCTTTCCTACCAGTAACTTTTAATAGAATTTATATTTTAGCATCCTCTTCGTAAGTATTAATAGTAATCCTCCAATACTGTACCTGTACAGGTCACATGTGCCCTTGCATGGGTAACTGTCATAGTGTGTATTTCTGCATGGACACTCTGAAATTCAAGCAGGATGCATGCAATTGTTACACCAATTGTGTGCTCTATTTTTGTCCAATAAATTTAGATATACAAGACCAGACTTACAGCCACTCTACATGTGTAGCTTACTCCGGTTGTCAATCTACAAATACATGTACATGTCAGACTTGAATAGCATGGACACAAGTCAATGGGCAGCAGTACTGGGTTACTCAAGGAGAAGGCACAGAAGCACACAATGAGGGACAAGGATGTCTCAAATTTGCATGCAAGGGTTCAAAACCATACCGTTTGTTGGGAAGCAAGATAGACAACAAACAACAGTCTCAGTTCTCAGTTACCGTCTCGCATATCAGTTTTTTGGACTGGCTAAGTGGATCAATATTCCATATCTCAAGAACTGGACAACATCATACCAGTCAAGATGGCCATGTTCTGTCACTACTGGACTCTGCCATACACCTGATTGCAATTGGCCAAGACCACAATCGATCATACAGTATCTCCTTCAAGAAAAATGAGTTTTGTCCAGTTTCATGACTTGCATAGTGCTGATGCTCAGCTTGGTGCCTCAGTATCCAAGAAGCAAGTTTCATGAAACCAGTATGTACTGGCACTCTCATGGATCAGTCTAACCTACATAGTGCTGCTAGGCACTTCCTGTGTACAATACCCAGTTTTTTCAGGCATTCTCATGGATCAGTCTGACCCTCAAAATGCCACCAGGCACTTTCTGCGTAGGATGCTCAGCTTGATGCTTTAGTATCCAAGAGATGTGACTTCACTTGTTCTCAAGCCTTTGTCACACTTTGTGAGGCTGTACTTAGTAACAGCTTTGAAGTATAGTGAGTCACCATCCTCAACATTTTTCTCTAGCTAATTTTACAGATAGCACAAAATATGTCGGCTTCACCATCTTTATGCAAAGATGAGAAAAAGTTGCTTTTAATTTCCCTCATATTTATTAGATTGTATTGTGATGCATGAAGACTTACAGGGGTGGAATGAAGAAGTTTTCTTCCTCCTCTTCCCTCTACAACAACTGCCTGGTCTACAGTTCTGGCATCAGTTGATTACTTACTAAAGAAAGAATCTACTTTCGATTACTTCCACAGTCTGGCAGAGTTACTGACATTTTGGGCTGCTTACCTTGTCAGTTACATGCCCCAAGAATCAACTGATGCTTTTTCTCATTGACACCTTCCTTCAAGCTTATGTCAGTGGTTATGTAAGTTCCACACACCAGTTTCCATTTGGATATCCAGCAATCAGCTGAGATATCACACTTTGTTTGCTTTGATTGAAAGCCTTTTAACAACACACAACAGTTGGTGTCCTATGTCATGGTTGTGGGCTGTATGTTGGTTCTAGTATCTGAGGCGATCTTTCAACAGGTGGAACACAGCTTATCTTCTCCCACCCCAAATCCCAAAGGACATGCATGGGAGTCTGTTTCTAGAATGCCCTTTGTCTTAAAATTAACAGCTTGCTATGAATGTACATCTGGTGGAAGGAAATGCAGTACTGTCTACCTCCACCTTTCTTAAAGACCATCATAAGGCCAAGCTACACATGCAACCTTTATCATCTAATCTCCTCTTTAAGGACACTGGGAAGCAATCCTACCAAATTTACAACCATCGAAAACCACAGTTCTCCCAACAAAAATGGGTAAGAGGCAGAGAGAGGGTATTTGTTTTCATGAGTGTTTCTCTCCACATGAACCAGCCTATTTCAAATTGACATCTTCATACCACCCTTATCACAGATCTCTTTAGGGAAATGGCTCCAATTGTGGCCCCCTCAGGATCATCATTTACATATTAATATTCACGAGGTGTATGGGGTGTCAGGAAGGGGGTAACACCTCTGACTCGGGAACATGTCGTGCTCCTTGGAGTAGTTCACCTGCTTTGGTCCCCACCTGACACCCAGCTCTCACCTCTGGCTCCAAGCAGCTGTATGCATATAACAGCGGCCACACCCCGGCACACCGCTTCGACAGGCGGGCTAAACCAGGTGAGAGTAGCTGATGGGTCTCAAACCCTCTGTGAGTTAAGGACATGTCTACCTAGCATGTGAAGACAGTTCTGGAGAACTGGGTGGATGAGATCACCAGGAAGATCCAGTGGCTCGAAAGCTGGCTTTGCAATGTTTTGTGGAGATCACAGGGCATGAAAAGGCACAGAAGATGTTATGGCCATCCACTGTAGCCAAGGAAGTCTCCAGTCATGATGATTCATCATACCACTTAACCCAGGCCTCTGAGGCTGAGGGAGTGGGACTGCCACCATGCAACAACTTTTCCACTTTAAAATCTTTTCATGCACTGGTTTTCTGTACAGTCTCTCTTAACTTCCTCAAGCCCTGCGGCGATGTGGACATGACAGAGCGATAGGTGGAAATGACCACTGGCAGTCATAGTCACAGTCCTGCATGCAGGCAACCCATGGACTAGCGGTTGCTCATCGTCATACTCAGGGCAAAGTCAGACATAGTGACCTGCTGGACATCAGAATTATCTGCATTATGCAAGGTGTTGAATGTTGGACCAACCACAGACTGGTCAGATCAGTTCTTAATGTAAGCATTGTTCCTATGCAGCACATGTTTCTGAAGACCATCAGGAGTGTATCATTTAATATAACTAGACTGAAACATACATACCATCTACACCTTTGTCTCACCTGATGGATCAGTACTCATCAGAAACCAGGAACTGCTGCAAAATCACTAGGTTGAGCACTTCAGTGGGCTTTTAAACATGCCATCTTCATTCAACCCCACAGCCGTTGAACAGATCCTCCAACAGTCAGTTCAGGAGGAAATTGATCCACCACCCCTTCAGCTGAAGAAATCAAGAAGGCCACCCACCAGATTAACTTGGACAGGACTCTGGGAAAGGATGAAATCCCATTTGAAGTTTACAAAGCAGCAGGATCCAGTGCAATAGAAGTGTTCCGTGATATACTCCAGAGCAGCTGGGAACAAGAAACCATGCCAAAAGACTTCTGTGATGATTTGATTGTTGCCCTCTTTAAGAACAAAGGCAACAAAGCTGACTATGGCAACTATAGGGGTATCTCCCTTTTTTTTCCTTTTCTCCACTGCTGGCAAGTTCTTTGCCCAAGTCATCTTGAACCAACTGAATACTGTGTCAGAAGCCAACCGACCTGAGGCATAGTGTGGTTTCCATCTAGGATGCAGTGCAGTTTACATGATTGTCTTTGTTAGGCAGGTCCAGGAGAAATGCATTGAGCAAAACTTGGAACTATACTCCGTCTTCATCAGCCTCACAAAGGCATTCAAAACAGACAATAGAGAGGCCCTCTAGTCTGTACTAGCAAGGTATGGCTATCCATTCAGACTTATCAAGATCATCCGGCTCTTCCATGGTGGCATGAAAGGATAGGTCCTATCAAATTGCAATCCATCAGCACACATATTTCATCCTGAATAAAGTGGGTTATTTGCTTAGCATATAGGAAAATATGCCCCCATTAAATGAATTTGCTTCACATCCTGGCTCATGAAGTTGGGGCAGTCTCAACAATCATTGCATTTGAGCAAAACTGTTACGTTATTTTCCATGCCCTGGAATGGAGATCTAAGTCCATTTCTAAAGCTTTTATCTCAGAGATCTTTTATCCTAAAGGGCTGAGCTTGATCAGGTGGGACATGTAGCCATTATGCAACAGGTTACCTTCCCTGGTGATTCAACAGCTTCATAAAGGACATGACTTCCTGACTTCCTCTGGATTTGCATGAGGGAAAGTTTTTCCTTTCGAAGTTGCTCTCAGACATGTGGAGTGTATTCTCCTGTCAGGTTATCTAAAAGCTCTCTCTCATATCTTAGAGGACCAGATATGGTCTCTCCAGAGTAAGGGGATGTATCTCCCTCCACCTCTTGCCTATTCTCCTAAGGTATTGATTGGATAAAATATTTGAAGAATAAACCAACTTTTTCCCTGTCAAACATCTTTCTTCAATAATACCCAATCATAATACACATACAGCCTCCCTGCAGTTATGACCATATACAGAGCATGCCTTCTGCTCCATTAGTAATTGAAGAATTCAGGGGATTTGACACAAATCCCTGTATCAAGAGGAGATCACTTTAACTGCCACCTAGGTGGGCAGATAACTTTTAGCTAAAAAGTTTTAGCCTTATAGGACTGATTTGCAAGGTTGCAGTAGTAGTTCTCAGAAGGTAATATGATCGGGGTAACTATTATTGAAAAAACATATTTTACTATATTCAGTCATAAACAAAATTATAAATTCAAAACAAAGAAAACATATTGTTCAATGATTTATAATTTACTTTGTTTTCTCTAATAATGTAAATAGGCACTTAGAATATTATGAGGTGTTAATAAATAAATAAATAAATTATTTACATTCTAGACAGGTACAGTGCTAGCTCAGCACTGGTAGGTCAGTTGGTAGAGCAAGAGACTAATAATCCAGTAGTCATGGGTTTGATACCTACCCTTGCCAGTCAGCATTGGTTGCCTTTGCGTGTCTTCGGAAAAAGCACGCAGCTTTCATTTCTTCAACATGGTATAGACAGAAATGTGTTATTGTGCCCATTAAAATCAATCAACTCTCCTTAAAAAATTTTTCCAGGGGAACCACTAATGTGACTCGTGTTATATGTAAACCTTTTATGGAGAGATGTTTAGACAAAGATGTTTGCTCATAAATGCCTGAAAATACACATAGTAGTTTATGATTTAATTTTTTTTAATGAGGCAACTTAACTTGTATGGATAGAGTTGAATGTGTAAAGATTGAGTTTAATATGTAAAGATAGAGTTAAATGGAATAAAGATGGAATTGGATGCTTAAAGATGGAGTTGAATGATTAAAGACTGAGTTGAGTGTCTCAAGATGGAGTTGAATGTCTCAACTCCATCTTTAGACATTCATTTCAATCTTTAGACATTCATTTCTATATTTATCATTCAACTCAATCTTTAGACATTCAGTTCTCTTTTTAGACATTCAATTCCATCTTTAGACATTCAACTCCATCGTTAGACATTCAGCTCCATCTTTAGACATTCAGTTCTATCTTTAGACATTCATTTCTATATTTATCATTCAACTCAATCTTTAGACATTCAGTTCTATCTTTAGACATTCAACTCCATCTTTAGACATTCATTCGCTTCTATATTTAGACATTCAGCTCCATCTTTAGACATTCATTTCTATCTTTAGACATTCACTCCATTTTGAGACATTCACTTCTATTTTTAGACATTTGGCTCCATCTTTAGACATTAATTTTTATCTTTAATCATTCAACTCCATCTTTAATGTCAAAAGATGGAATTGAATGTCAAAAGATTGAGAAGAATGTATAAAGTTGGGTTTAAATATGTAAAAATGGAGTTGATGTGTGAAGAAGGAGATGAAAGTCTTGGATTGGTAGAACTGCTAATGAGTAGGCAGATGATAATACTTGAATAATGTCTATCTTGCATTTTTGGTAATAAAAACTACAGACTTGTGCTAGACTAAGTACTTGTGACATTAAAAAGAAACAAAAAATGAGGCCAGTTTCAGTAGACTCGCAGAATGTTCACAGCAACCAGAACAAAACTGAAGTCATTTTCAGTAGAGTAATTGAATGTCACAGCAGCTAGGATAAAACTGAGGTCAGTTTCAATAGACTAACTGAATGTGTACAGCAACCAGGACAGTGTCCATATTTGCTGTTTGTAGTAAAATCTCTGAAGATAAAAACCGACAGGATTAAATCACCTTGAGGAACTTTTGATTTACATAGATTCTCTGTTTTCATCCAGAAAATATATGATCAGTTTTTGTCCACTTGTATATACATCTTGTATATACATATACTTGTTTATTAATGTTGCTAGTGTTGTCCACTTGTATATATTATACACAAGTACATATAAATGTGTATTATTGGGGTGAGTTTTGTCCACATGTGTATAAATATATATATACAAGTATTTATGCTTGCATTAATTTCATATCACATGATCATTCACATTTGGTTTGTTCATATTTGCTGTTTGCAGTAAAACCTCCTGAAAATCGAGTCTTGAGTATTCATTTTACTGAGAGTCTCTTTTAATCCAGAAAATAAGATTTGATTAGTTTTATCAGTTTTTATACACATATACATGTTTATCCTTGTGGTTAGTTTTGTCCACTTGTACATATATATATAAGTACATGCATGTGTTTATTATATATATATATATATATATATATATATATATATATATATATATATGTTTATTACATGTATTGTGGTGTGTTTTGTCCACTTGTATGTATACAGTATATATAAACATGTACACATTTGTATTAATTCAGTGTTCGAAGTTTGTCAGCATGGATTATATTGTATATGGTCAGAAGTAATTCCAAAAGGGTTAAAGAGATTAATTGTCAATGGTTGTATTACTAAAGAGCTAAATCAGCATAAAACGGGGTTGGTTTGCGTTTGGTATTTAGAGTTTGTTGAGATGTCTAAGCATGCATTATCGCCTAATGCTAAAATGCCAAAATCTAAGGGAAAAAAAATCAAAAAAATCACATGCATATCATTGATAGATGGCGACAAGAATTTCATTGGTTGGAATCAAGTTCATGCATTCTGCCCTTCCTGTAAAACTGATTTTAAATCTGCTACAGTGGCAAAATGACATTACTCATCATGTGCCCATTAAAGGATGTTACATGTGAAAACAAATATGTCTTCACTGAAATGCATGTTTGCTGAATCTACATCAGATGTGGTTCAAGACGTATGTGCCAAGACACTGTTGGCCAGCTTTATAGCCAAGTACAGTATCCCGCTAGCAGATAAATTTTTAGATCTAGTTGAAGAATGTTCCCCGACTAGTCTGGTTCCCTGCTTAGTATGCTCCCTGCGTTGCACTCCGCTATACTAAGTCGGGTGAATGCCGACGCCATATTGTCATGGGATCAAAACAAATGGCCTCGTATGGAGAGATCTCATTAATCTAACCGTGGCACATTTATTTCTTTAGTATTCTGTTTGTTAGTGACACAATGTGAACTTTACTAATACTTTCGATTTGAACTATAGCAGTCGTTATCTTGTGTTCAAGCTTAACCAGCAAATCGGCGACATAGGTATTTTTACAGATATTTCTACAATTAGGCGAAGACAAAGTATAGGGATACACACATCAATATTTTGTTACTATTGCACGTTTCCCACAACGTTATCTCAAAAATTCCTTTTCCAATCGATTCCTTGATAAATTTTACGTTGAAATTGATATGAGGTTATGTACAGCATCTTTAATTTTGCCAAAGATTAAGATGAAAATATCTTCCCCATTTTACCAGGGGTGAGGGGAATGATTATTTTGCAAATATTGCACATTTCACACTGCATCATCTAAAACATTCTAGTTGCAATGAATTCCTTGACCAATTTTACATAAATATGTATATATTGTTTTCCATGACAGCCCAAATTTTGTCAAATATTAGGACCGATTTAACAACCCTCTTCTGTGAAGGGGCGAAAGTCATGACATTTTGTCAAATATTGCACATTTCGACTGCATCATGTACGACATTCCATTTGCAGTCGATTACTTGATAATTATTACGTCAGAATTGGTATAAGGTGATAGATGACATCCTTAATTGGCCAAAGGTTAATACCAAATCTCTTCAATGAGGGGGGCGGGGGGCAAATGTTGCCAAAAACTGAACAATTTAGACAGCATCATCTCAATGTTCCATTTGCAATAAATTCTTTGATCAATTTTACATTGATAATATATTGTTCTATGTAACAGCACAGGTTTTGCCATAGATTAATCATGATTTAGCTAGGAGTTCCTCAAAGAGAGTAGTAATTTCATATGTGTACACATGGGCGTAAATTGAAATATGTATCACATTTGCATATAAATATATGTATTCAGTTATCAGAACATGACAATGACAGATGACAAAGAGAAACTAAGAAAGTCACATATGCAAGTGTTATATTTGATACATTTTCATTTAAATCAAAGTAACTCAGAGTTACTGCTGTCCATATTTAATCATACAAGGTTCAATTATTTCTTTGATGTACATGTCAGTGTGTTTTATTTGTTTTTATATTTAAATCTAACAACATATTTGCTTAAATTGAGAAATCACTGTTAGGGCATATATTTGGATGAATGATTGTGACAGTATAAGAAATGAAAATACTGTTCAATTTCATGTTATACTTCAGTAATGATGAAAAGTACAAATAAATATGAAACGTGTCTCAACTTGTCTACAATGTTAGCCTTAATAATGCATCTCCCAACATTACATTGATACTAAAAAATTAAGTTTATACTAAGTTTTGGAATTTTATTAACTAAATATTGAAAACAGCATTCATTATGGAAGCAAAGCAAATTAGTGATGAGAACATTAAAACTTCTGTACATTGCTTAACATTAAATGTACTAACCTTGTCTTTCAGTTATGATGATGATATAGTGAGTGAATTTTGAAAAATATTAACAATAGAAGCATGTGAATGAAACCTGAATGCAGTTCATGGTTTGTTTTGGAAATCTTGTAACACAGCTGCACATTAAATTTTTATCTTGTGGAGGCAATTTACGTGCCTTGCCTAATGAAGAGAATATATTTACAGTAATATATCAATATCAATGTAAGTGGTGTAGCAAGAAATTTGGCTCCTACTCTCCCAAAGACTTATTGATAGGGCCCACTCCCAATAAAGTTTGATGGTATTTTAGGCTCCTTCACCCCCATCCCAAGTTGTAGGGGATGCTATGCCACTTTCTTTCAAGAAATCAATTTGAAATGGAACTGTTTAGGTGACAGTAAGAAATGTCCAATGTTAGCCAAATTGTCAGTCTAATAAAAAATGGTTGGTATTTGGGTCTTAATCTTTCGCAAAATGTGGGTTTTCATGTTGAACGATACATCAATATCAATGTAAAATTGATCAAAGAATTTATTGCAAATGGAACATTGAGATGATGCTGTCTAAATTGTTCAGTTTTTGGCAACATTTACTCCACCCCCATTGAAGGGATTTGGTATTAACCTTTGGCCAATTAAGGATGTCATCTATCACCTTATACCAATTCTGACGTAATAATTATCAAGTAATCGATAGCAAATGGAATGTCATACATGATGCAGTTAACCCAATCTTTGGATCCTCATTGGGATTAAAAAAAGTCTAAAACTTGTTCCACAATGAATTCTCATTGAAAATTCTTATCCTTTTAAGTCCAGACTCTCGATGAGAATTTGCAAAATCACCCGATTTGTTACAAGCCGACTTCTCTGTTCCATTACATGTATGAAGCATATAAGGTATTTGTTATAATTTGCATTGTGTGTTTTAATGTTCCTTACCTTTCTTAGCTTATCATCATTTCTGAGAATTGTTGACCATGACCTGTCTTTGCAAATAGCCAACCAGGCAACCAAGTTATTTGTTTGCTTTTTGAAATTCTGAACTTGTATAAAGTTGGATGTTTGCTCATTTTGTTCATACAAACGTGGAACCTATTATTTGTGTAAAAAAATGAATATTAAAATGGAGAAAGAGTGAGAGAAAATGTTTTTGTAATTATGAATGACTTAATTGAGATATGATGAAGGACTTTAAAATGGTAATGATAATATGCTTTTAATAGTGATTGTGCCTTCTACTCTCATCTTGATAATTTTTGTTAAGTTTTCTAAACATGTGTTCTACCTACACATTGGATATGTATAAAATTATAGAGCTCGATTTATGAAATTTATTTCACTATCATACATACACATCTTACCGTTATGCTTGATCAAGTAACAAAACCACTTAGGTCAATGCACTTTCTTTCCTATACTTTTACATTGGAGGTTTGCTCTACAACTTTTTTTCTTCAGTTCTGTATGTTGCAATTTTAAGTTTTGAAATATGTATAAAGTTGGATCTTTTGTGGTTTCATTTTATTGATACAGGTGTCGAACCCATCATTACATAAACAAAATGGAGAATAGCAAAAATGAGTGAGAGAAATTGCTGTTTGCCTTACTTGGACGCAACTAAAGACTTTTTTTCAGATAGTCATGATGATGTGCTTTTGCTAATAGTGATTGTGTCTTCAGCTTTCTTCATAATAGTTTTTGTTTGTGAACATTTCTAAATACATGTATGCCTGATGTGTTTACACATTAAATATGTAAGGGCTGTTCCAATTAAATACACTGGAGACCCAGGGAATGTACTTTTGATGTGGTGCATTCACCCATAGAAGCAGTTTAGGGCTGTTCCATTTAAGAATACATGGTACCCAGAGAAGGCAGTTTTTAAAACATATATGCCAGGGTACTTTGATTTCACAGAGTTCATATTAAAATGATAAGAAATTTCTAAATTGTATCTATGGGTGAGTACTCCCACTTTAAAAGTGCCTTCCCTGGGTCCCATGTATGTTTTAATGGAACAGCCCTTAGAAGGTTACATTTTTTCCATATGAACTCTTTCCATAGTCAGAGTACCCTGCATAGATTTGTTAAAAATAGCCTTCCTTGGGTACCAGGTATGTTTAAATGGAACAGCCCTAAATTGTAAATACTGGTTTCTGAATAATGGTTTACTATCATGCATGCATATGTTAGTGTCATGCATGATCAAGTAACAAAACAACTGAGGTAAAATATAGGGTTATTCCATTTAAATGCACTTGGGGAAGTGATGTCTGCACATTTATTTTAAAGAAATTCCTTTTTTCTGCAGGAGGTTTGGTCTAAACCATTTTTTTCTCTCAGTTCTCGTTACTTTGAATTCTTTTCTAATGATGGTACCTGTAACACAAAGTGGTGTTCCCCCTCCCCAAGCTGATTTAATGGAATAGCTGTTTTTAAATTCGTTGATCTGTAGTCAACTAATGGCCAACAACCACAACTATTTGTCTCCTATTTCATGTACAGTATGCTACTTTTACCCTAACTGATAAACCTCTGTTGATTTTTGCTACATATTAAAACATCCGAGTTAAATTAATCCTGAAAGATTTTGTAATGATTGACTGGGTTTTTTGTGTGTATTACTAATGTAAACAATACTTCATTTTATATCTTACTGTTGTCACCAAACAACAGGCAAATACAACATTTTATACAATATCATGAAGTTTAATGTTTATCTTTTCATAATTATTAAAATTACCAGAAAATCAGTGGCAAATGGACCATGCAAACAAAGTTTCAGAATATCGTCCTGATTTTAGTCAACTTTAAAGGGGAGCAGATATTTTGGTGTCAGAGGCATACCATTATTTTGCTTTTTTTACTTGTCATGATCATAAGACCAAGTATTGAATATATCTATCTCATTATGTACAGTGTATTGTATGTGTATTTCTTTTCCATATTATACATGTCAAGGCTTGCAGAATTGTATTGCCCATTTCAAATTTTTTATTGGGAATTAATACTTGTGTATGATCTCTATTGCTGCATCGCACTTTTCAAGTGTGTGGATTTTTTTTTTTGTTATATTTGAAAAAAATAAACATGTACATAGATGAATTGAAGGTAAACATAAAGTTTTAAAGTCTTTTAGATTATAAAGTAATTTGTTGCTTGTATTCATGAGACTTATGTTTATATCATGTATGCATATATATAAAGCTGTTGTGTTAATTGTATTAATTGGAAACAAGGCACTGGATCATACACAAAGAACCTTTGTTGTTGTTGTTGTGGGGCTTAACGCCATTTTTCAGCACACGATGGGCTATACGTGGCGGCCAGTATTAATGGTGGAGGAAGAAACCGGGAAATCCCCGGAAAGAACCACCGACCCATGAGAAGCTACTGGCAAGCTTTCTCACATATCTACATTCGCCAAATCCTAGACTCGAACCCACGCAGACAGAGGTGAGATGGCAGTGATCCGTAACGGAGAGCGCTTTAGACCACTCGGCCACTCGGGGCCCCCAAAGAACCTTTGTTAAGTTTGAATGAAAACTTTACATTATACCTTGCAATTAAGTTATATCTTCTTTCATAATAGGTGTTTCCTCCATTTTTCTGTGTTTTCATTCAGTCAGAATTAGTTACTTGTTATCGATTTATCATGTACATATTCAAGATGCATGTAATCCAGTCTGATTCACAGCAGTTATAACTCCTGGGGCAAGATGCGGAAGATTGGTTTTGAAATACTGCAGATTTAACAGTTTCAACAAAATTGCTATTTTCTTTCCCCAACATAAAATGTATTCCACTATTACTATTATCATCCTTTTAGAAATGTTGAAAATTTTTTATTTTATCTTAGAGCACTCACTGAGAATAATATCCTGCAATCCCATATCACAGAATATATTCTTATTATGTATATCTATATAGTGTGCTTAACGTTCATCTATGATTGTAGATTGTACATTAAGGTAATGGTCATTTGTGTACAGGATGTTTACATGACTAACTTTGGTCCATAACTATAAGTTGTAAATAACATTTTGACAAACTTTTTAGTTCAGAACATTCTAGAAATAGAGTTGTTTATGTAGAAAGAGTTCAAGGTCAGTCTTAATTAACATTAGACTATGCTTTTCCGTGGGAAACCTTCACATTCTAATACATTGTAGGTCAAGTGAAAATCTGTGTAAATAGAAATTTGATAAATAATTGATTCCTGTTTTATATTAGTCAGTGGGAATCCATAATCAGAGTTTGCAGTTATGTTCAGCTGTAATTCAAGAGCAGTTATTTACTTTATTTAAATTATTTGTTGGAATTACTAAGTGCTTGTTGACTTTGGATTAACACACTATTTTTGAATTATTAAAACTCATTCAGAAAATTCTATAGTTTTGGACTTTGATAGGACATTTACGATTATTTGGGACTTTAATTCACAATATTATAAGTGTCTCTTAACTTTATCTTTGTAACTTAGAGAAATAAAGTGTCGATTTTGCTTGAAATTGTTTGTTTCACTTTCTTTTTGTTAATTAATTTAAGACCTTGAGTTGTAACGCACTGGGTATGGAGATTCATATATTCTGCAGTCTCATGTCCAAAAATAGATGCTGGGTATGGAGTTCATATATCCTGCAGTCACGTGTTCTAGACTATATGCTGGTGTGTAATGGAGAATCATATAACCTGAAATCACGTATCCAAAAAGAAATGCTGGTTTGGAGATTCTTACATGAAAATTCAAACAAATCATACATTAAAAGTGCAATAATTCAAGGCATCTTTGGTCAAATTCAAGATACTGTTTTGAAAAAAAGAGAGTAAATGAAACGTTGAGAGACATCATGGTGCCATACGAAGAGTATTTACAAGCTTAAATTTACTTTTGATTGAGCCCTCCACATTCCAGACAACATAACAGAAACAATAATAATAAGTTTATACCTTTGATAGTACTCATATTTTTGGCATGCTCTAATAATTTAGATTTACAGTGTACAAGTTTAAAAGAAAATGGTCAGTCCACTGCAACTAGACCAATCCTTTGTACTTCCCATCTTTTTCTACAGCAGCTATTGTAGGAACATTATTTTTTAACAATAAATTTGTCATTGCATGAAAATGTATATGCCATTTACATACCTGCCAACATTCCTGACAGTAGTGGGGGGGATTTTGAGACTCAAAAAGTGTTTGAATGGTCTGTGAAGATCTTTTAGAATTTTTCTGAGCAATGTAAATGCTCTATCTGCATCTGCCCTGATGCATGTTGGCGTTTCTATGTTGATAGATGCCACATACATTATTCCAAAAATGACTAACGTTGATATGGTATGTGCAGTATATGAAAATTTGCAGTATGTGAAAAGTATTAAATGATCCCCCTTGCTACTGTGCAGTTTTGTCAGGATTTCTGGAATTTAGTTTTACTGGGCCTTGCTAATGTCCTAGATGACATATCTTTTCATGAATCACACCTGCATTTCAACATTTTACCTTCTATCTTGATCTCAGTTTCACACTATTTCAGCTACTGAAATATTCATGTTACGCATTTTATATTATGGAGTGGCATTGCTGGGGGCCTTTACACATCACCAACATCTCGCCTTCTCGCCTTTGACCTTGTGGGTTCGAGTATCGGGCTCAGCCAGCATGGGTATGTGAGAAAGCTTGCCAGTTGCTTCCTGTGGGTCTGTGGTTCTTACTCCACCAGATATAATGACCAACATGTATAGCATAGGCTGTGCTGAAAAATGGCACTGAACCCATAAAAACAACAATATTATGGAGTACAATATGATTTCAATGAAATGCTGCCACTGACCATGAACTAGCCAATAATCTGTAATAAAGATGGCTCATATATTCTCCATTCAAGGTAACAAAGAGTAATAACTTTAGTGTCTTCAATATGCAGTTGTTTGATTTGCTAACTTGAAAGAAACTGGTTGTTCCACATTATTTGCTTTACGTATGCAAATAGGCTCTCCCACAGTAGTGCTTAAATGATTCGTAACAAAAACTCACTCTTGATATTTTGTCTTTTAAGTGATCTGTACAACAGTAGATGTTTATCTCAGACTACCTGTACCTTTTAATGGAGCCTTTGGTGGCCAAATGGTCTAAGGCACTTGCCTTTACAGATCACTGATATCTCGTCTATGTCTGCGTGGGTTAAAGTCTCTGGCTCGGCCAGCGTGGGTATGTGAGAGGGCTTGCCAGTAGCTTCACCTGAATTGATAATTCTTAGCAGATTTTTCTGGGATCTTCCTCCACCAGATATACTAGCTGCCATGTATAGTCTATCATGTGCTAAAAAATGGCATTAAACCTAAAATTGCACCTTTTACTCGCCTATACAACAAGCAACTGTATAAACTGCCCAATGGTTGTAGTTTCTAATGGACATCAAGTACAACTGTTTAGTTTATATAGGCTACAGATATTGTATTGTCCAGAAAGGTGACTCTTTTATTGCTTCACAAGATTACTGAAAGCTCTGCTTTATACATGACTATTTGGAGGTGTTTGGTCATCAAAAATCTTGTTTTCCACATGATACATCATGTTCTGACAGCTTGCATCTAGATTATTGTTTATATTGTAAAGTACTAAGATAGATATATATATATATATATATATATATATATATATATATATATATATATATATATATATATATATATTCCATTCTTCATTCTCCACATGCCAATGGTGTTGGGTGGGAAATAGCATTTTGCTGGGGCTGTTTTTGTTGTGTATGTTTCCATACTTGTTGGTTTATGTCCTCACCATCTTGGACCCAATTTCACTACAATCCGGAAACTGCTATGTGGATACATCTGAGTGAGAGAAGCTCAGTCATATAAAACTAGGCCACTCACCAAACTTTAATGTTTGAGGGACTTTTGTATTTTCAGCCGTTGGTTGCATCTGCTATAGATTTTTGACCCCTTTTCACCAACACTCATAAAGATATGTGGATACATCTCAGAGAAAATAACTTAAACATCATAAAAGTGTCACAGATTTTCAGCTATCCATTCATTACACCTAAGTATCTTGGACACAACTTCAATTAAACATAAAATTTGGTATGTGGATGCATCTTTAAAAGAATAACTTAACCATAACAAAACTAGGTCAGTGTAATGGAATTTTCAGACTGGATCGAATTTTGCTTCAGCTGCCCGTTATGCCCTGACAGTATCTTGTATATTTCACCTATACATGCAAATTTAAATTTCAGGGTCCATGTCAGAATTAAACTTTTGGGCAATGTGACTTTTTGCCTCAAGCAGAATTAGGTACAGCAGTGGGATAATTGAGAAAAATGAAGAAAATTTGTGATGTTTACAACAGTTGATCAAAAGTCATCTTACAGAACCTTTGAGTCAAGTTATATAAAACCAAAATAAATGCACCTTAAACTTTATGAAAAAGTTCAGACTCTCCTAGGTTTGATTTTGCTAAATTGCTGCATGATTTTGAAACTGAAAGAGAATGCAACCTTGAAAATAGGTTACTATTAAAAATGAGCGACAGTTCTGCATGCAAATTTTGTTGTACATCTTTCAGCCATCTTTTACAGCATGAACACAACTTGCTTATATTTACTAGCAAACAACATAAAAACTGCAATAAAAACTGGAATTTCAATCAATCAAGCTTCAGGTGTGATTTTCGGCAATAATCTTATTGATCTGGAAGGTTAATGCAGACGTAAATAAGGTGGACCCTGGCACGTGAATGTATCAATACCAAATAAACTAACATAATTTGACTTAATTTTCACACTTTTGTTGTTTCATGTGTTCGTTTGTTGCACCGTCAATACTATGGACCATATTTCACCTACATTCTTTAAAATTGGTACGTATTTTTAACCTAATCAGAGTAACTTAACAATACTAAAGTAGCTCATAATAACCTAATTTTCATACTTGAATGGTTGCATTTTCACCTGTCTGTTTGTTACACCTATAATATCTTTGATCCTATTTAAACTAATGAAAAATAATATGTCCATTCAATGCATCTTGATGGGAGTAACACACTGATACATCATCTTGGTCAATGTAACCCAATTGTCATGCTTTCCGTTGGTTACATCCTCGACAACTTGAACACTATTTTACCTACACATGAAAATTGGTATAAGGATACATTTTAAGGTGAGTAATCTTGCAATATTAAAAATATTTCACTGTGATCTAACTTTAACATTTGAGTTACTTTGGTATTTTCATCTTTGTACACCCATAATTTCTCGTCTCCTGTTTCACCTACACATGAAAATTGGTGCATGGATTTACTTAAAGGACATTTACTCAACCATATCATAACTAGGTCACTAAGCAATTTTTATGCTTGAATAACTTGAATTTTCAGCTATCTGTGTATTTCGCTCTTCATAATATTGAACCCTGTTTAACCTAAGTATACACATGAAATTAGTATGTGGATGAATCTCGAGATAGCAACCATGTTCAACCGTACCAAAATGAGGTCAATGTAACAATTTTCATGCTTGAGTGACTTTTATATTTCACTAATCCTTTCATTACATCCTTGATGTCACTAACACTATTTTGCCTACACATGAAAGTTTTTATGTGAATGCATCTCGATGAAAATAACTTGACCAAGGACACAACAGAGTAGCCAATCTAGGTAGATCCATTGTTGGGAATCAAGCTCTCACACTTTTGGTCCCAACATGTACAATGATTCCAGCCTAGTTTTCTATTCTGGAAAGAGTGACAGTTCTCTTGTGTACATGCCTGTAGGCATGTACATTTTAAAAAAGACGGCTGTGGTGATCAGAAGCGATGGGCCTTGGGCTAAGTCCTGAAATTTTGATGGCTTCTACATAAGAAAGGAACAACAGTTCAGTTCAGGGATATAAATAGGGCAGTCACAGTTAGCAACCTAATCAATCAATTTTTAATGATGCAATGCATACCTATTGCTGTTTCTTAGTTTGCCCTTTTGGGGATGGAAATTTATCCTCATCTGTATGATGAGAATTCCTCCTTCCATAGGATGACTTTCAGAAGTTGACCTTACGACCTGGCGCATGCCCAATTGTCCTCATCCTTTTTCAAGGACAAAGACCACTAGTTGGAAATAAGTGTAGGGTGGAAGGAGGAAATCAGGCAATAGCAACAAGCAAAAACTACATCATTAAAAATAGTATTATCTCTACCCCACCACAATAAAGTCAGTAATATGTTTTATGTTGCTATTGCCTAGCTGAATATATCAGTATCAGTTGGAAGGCCTTCTGAAACTTGCAATATGTTGAAAAGGGCTTGACAGTAGAAACAGAGCATTGTCTCTCCAAAAACTAAATCGAAGAAAATCAGCCACTTCACCTACAGAGGGACAGCTAGGATTAACATGTTTCCTACTGCACCAATTCCAATAGATTCTCTACTTGCATCATGGACTTTGAACGTAGTCCAAAAAGGTCTCCACAAAAACTGAATGGGGAGTCTGCTACGGACCAGTGCAGAGCCCATTCTGTGAGTACTATCTTATAACTCCTGGACAAAATATTATTTTTGCCATGAGTGTGGTGAACATAGTGGGTAATCCCTTCTGAGGTAGCTCAGTGAGGTGGTTCCCAACCTCCTTGCAGAGACAAGGAGCAATTATGTGCCTCCTTGTCACTTGTCACCTGAGGTATTTGTTGGAGACCATGCCGCAACTTCTTATCTTGTTGATGCACTCCTGAAGGGCTAAGAACCAAATGTTGACGTGGAGGGTAGTTTCTTGCCAGGACCATTAACCCTGAACAATTAGGTTCATTTTTGTATCTGGATTTAATGCCATCTTTCAGTATATGATAAGCATGGCACCAGTACATTTGGCAGAGGAAGATGTCAGGAAGTCCCCAAGAAGATCTACTAACACATTGGAAGCTATTGGGAAGCTTTCTCATATCCTCAGATTAGCTGAGCCGCGAGTGGATCCCACACAGACTGAGGTGAGATGTAAGTAATCTGTAAAGGTGAGCACCTCAGAACACTCAGCCACACAAGGCCAATTGAAAGAATTAGGAGTAGGGTTTGGGGGTGTGCATGGGGACTCCAACCCAAAACAGGTCCTTATTTGTCCACCAAATAAGATGATGCTTGAAATCTGACCCTGAGAAATTTATTTTCTGTCATAGGATCCCTGTGCTTTTCAAGTTCGCCAGAAGGAAAAACTAGATGGAGGCATAAATGCTCTGCCTAGGGGGACCAGGTCCGCTGTGGAGTTCAAGGTTCCCAGAAGGACCGATATAGATCAGCTGACAAGGAAGTCTCATCTTTGCTAGCCAAAGTTTTGATATGTTAACCTATCTACACCTTGGCTGATCGATCAGATATTCCAGTGCTTTGCACTAGCGACATCTGTTGGATTTTATGAGCTTTCTCCCTTAGTATGTTGTGCCAACTAACCAATAGTGTGTAACAATGATGCACATCGGCTGAAAATGGTGGAGGCAATTGACGTAAAAGATACTTTTTAAGTTTAATATCGAAAGTCTGACTACATACCAGAAAGAAGCCATTACAGGCGTATTTGATAGAAAGGATGTATTGGTGCAAACATGGACTGGAAGTGGAAAATAACTTATTTAAGAGTCCATTTGTGTGTACCCCTTGTCTTGATCATAGATCAGTTATTGTGACACGAAAGGCCAACAGTATTTTAATTGTGACTTTGTCTCATTCTGCTTAGTCCATACTGTGCCATGAGAATAAAATTGCTTTTGAATATAGTTCTCAGTGGCAGCGAATTACATCAGAGGTTTCTTTCTTGACTTGACAATTGTAAAAATGTAGCATACATGACAAGAATTTATTTTTGTTGATCATCTTTCCTTACCACTTCTTGTTCATGCGCAGTGGGGAGGGAGCTATGGGAAAGGGCGGATGGATTGGAGGAAACGGAGAAAGGAGAAGTTTTTAAAAGCAAACTGCTAATCTAAATGGAAACTAACAATAATTTGCTTCAAATATCTTGATATTTTTTGTTCCATGGATATCCTTCATCAGTCATGGTTTCAGCAGCAGGCAGGGTGAACCCTACAACTTGGTTCCTGACCTTATTTACGAAAAATAAAGGTTCCTACGAAGGCTGAAAAATAAGGTCAATAACGCTAAACCGAACCTTCTAACAAACGGATAATAAATCGTTTGGGTTAGTTATTTTTGTTATTTTATTTTTGACTTTTTGTTTTTATTTTTATAGTGCGTTTAGTTTACTCGTTGGTCACTCAGTTTTAGTCGTTCACCCTGCCTGCTGCTATAAATTAACCAAAGATTTTATCCAGACCTATACGATATCTGGATCTTGGGTCATGTAGATTTATCGTTATAAATCCAAACGGGACAGCTTGTGCTTTTGAAAAGAAATTTTTAAATTTAGTCATATCCATATCCCCTGAACACGAAGTATAATAAATATTTTGTAAGGTATAATTATCTACTCCATTAAACACAACTAAAATATTGCAATTATCTCTGATCAACTTTGGTATTTGTGTATATCGCTGAGTAACATAAATAACGTCAGTATTTTTATGTCTACCTCGAGAAAATATTCTAGCTGGATTTGATTGTCTATCCAGCATAACGTCATCATACACCACTAAATTATTAATAAATCTATCTAGGTCATCTATTGACGGTGCTTCATCAATGTCGGTGATAAAATCGATAACATCATTATTTTCATCTTCTTCATTAATTAATTTCGCTTTCTCATTAAAATCCTTGAGTACCTCGTAACAGTGTTGATCATCTACAGATGGTGCTACTAAATACAGTTTACTCCATCTCAACCATCTCATTATTAAATTAAGTAATAGTTGTGTTTTAACTGATCCAGATGGACCTATTATAATCATCCTTATCGAATTTGGTAATGCTGGATGGTGCTTTACTGGTTCCTGTTTTCGTGTCGCCGAAAAGTCAATTGTATCCATATTACTAATAATATGAGTCTATATTGTGTTCCATGTAGATTATCTACACCCACTGCTGAATTAACTACAATAACAACGAATAATAAACGACGTGCTCTGACAGGCAGATGTGTAAAATGTGGCACGAAGAAATATAAATTTGTCTCCATGACTAAGTCAGGAACAAAGACAGGTGGAGATATCGCCGCTTCATTATGGAAATTACCAGGAACTCCATGGGCTAAATACCCCGGTGAGAAACATCTTCCTGGATAAATTATTGTGGTCCTGGAACTCGACTTGATATCCGACTTGATGATCAAGATCAACCAAGATCAGGAGAGTATCCAATAAATAAGATTGATCAAGCGTGTCATGTTCATGACGTTGCGTATACAAGTAAAGATTTACAACAACGGCATCTCGCAGATGTAAAATTAATTCATGCGTTAAATTCTATACCTAATAAATCTGTTAGAGAAAAACTCGCTAGTTTTCTAGTAAAAACTGCCATGAAAGGTAAAATAATGTTAGGGGCTGGTAATTAATTATATAACTATTATAATGGAGTCAGTTATTATAGCCCAAGAGGATATTGGAGAGGCAGATCAGCGATTACTAAATTATCTGAAGCAGCAAAAGTCTCACGTTCTGTTGCTGTAGCGTGGTTAGCACGACAGGCAATATGGCAAATTTATCTACCACCACCTAAAAAAATTCAGTACGCACATTTTGATGTCAGCGTCCTTAATGAAGTTCATCAAGCAGATATTTTATTTTTACCACATGACACCATTAAAATTGGTAGACGTCAATCACGCACGTACAAATACGCATTAACTGTCGTTGACGTTGCAAGTAGATATAAAGAAGCTGAACCATTATCAACAAAGACAGCATCTGAAGTTACATCTGCGTTTGAGCGAATTTATCAGCGTGGTGGTCTACGATGGCCACAGCTATTACAATTTGATCCTGGCAAAGAATTTCTTGGTGAGGTATTACCGTTGATGAAAAAGCATAACGTTAAAATCAGACGAGGACATACTGAAATTCATCGTGATCAGGCAATCGTTGAACGATTTAATCGAACACTTGCTGAGCGGTTATTTGGATACCAATACGCAAAGGAAATATTTACTGACTTTAAGTCCGGGGAGAGATCTCGTGAATGGGTTACAAGGTTACCAAGTGTGATAGCTGCGTTAAATAATGAAATTACTCGTTCAACTTCCATGAAACCTTCTAATGCGATTACAAAAAAATATATACAAATACAACGCCGTGAATCTTTCTCTCAACCAGTAATAGGTAATGTAACTGTAAGATAATTATATGAACCTGGTGAACTTGAAGGTGGTAAAAAAAAGAGCAACTGATCCTATCTGGAGTGTGACTACACATACAATTTCTAGCGTGGTAAGATCCACTGGTAGACCTCCAATCTACAGACTAGATTCTACAGCTCCTCAACGTGGGTTTGTACGTGAACAATTACAGGTAATCCCTGAAGACACACAATTGCCACCACATACAATTACATAACCAGAACCTCTACGTCGATTGCATTCAAGACATGTAAATATGACATTATTACGTGCATGACCAAAATCACTATTAATTCTGTCTACGGTAAATTGTCTTGGATTGTTATTCGAATATTGCCATAACATATTACAGTTACAGCTTGCACAATGATTATTCTGTCGTTGTTTTAGTGTTATAATAAATTCAGTATCAATATCAAAGTCACGATTATTTTTTTTGTCACATTGCTTATAACCAGATAGTTTTTTCTTATTACGTCATTACTAACAGTCTGATCATTATTTTCTGTAAAATTCATAATAACCCTATGTAGTTGATATATTCTTCTGACTCGAGAAACTGCGAGATAAACTAAATTTGACCATTCGATCCGATCATCTATAATCCAGATATTTGTATCATAAATAGTTAACCCCTGTGACGAATGAATAGTTATAGCGTATCCTAACGTCCACGGTGATTTATTCATACTCAGCGCATTCTCAACAACATTAATATCGACTAAAACAATATCATTCAATACAAGATTCTGTATTCCACCACCAGGAATTTCAACATCAATATTCTGTCGTCGAGTATCTGCTTTATTAGATATATATTCATATTGTTGTTTTTTTCGGCCATCTATATAATAATATTATCCACAGATTTTATATCTAATTCAAAAATTGAACAATATTTATGTTAAATATATAAATATGCCATTTCAGGCCGCACCAAATAATTGTTCGTGGTTAATACAAGGATCAAAAGAAACATGTAACAAACCATGTCATGGAGAATACTGTGGAAACCACAATTATATGCTGAAGAAGGGATCAGGAGGAATTAGACCCTGTTTGTCATGTGGAAATGGAGTTCGAGGAAAAATACAACTTTGCACAAAGTGCGGCGGCAATAAGTATAGAGTGATGCTAATCTACTATAATTAACGAAATTTAAAGTATGTGCCGCATAAAGAAAAACCACCAACAGCGAAGGAATATCTATCGGATTATCTGAATTCAGAAAAAAATAATAATTATTTAGTTGATCTGATAGAAGCGTCAGAATAACAAATAATCATTTTTATCGTCAATGGCGAATCGCCACATTTTCATAAAAAATATAATGATTGTTGTGATTCGCCAAACATCTCAACCAGGGGGCCGCAAAGCTCTATTCGCTAATCTGAGGTCTCCACGAGATTGTTGTCAACAATGATAGGCAGGATGAATTAATAATAGATATTACGTTTTTTCTGTTTGGCCATATACTTCTCAGGTGTACATCTTAATTTTATACAGATCTTCTTTATTCGTTTTTCCTTCTCGATCGCCTTGTATTCTTCTAGCTCCTGTTGTTCTCGTTGTTTTCGCTCATTTATTATTCTGAAATCTTCGTCTTGGTCAACAATTTTTTTTGATCATCAAGGTAATTAATAATTGCTTTTCCTCGTTCGTCATTCATCATATTAGTAACATTTCCAATTCTGAATGTTGACCATGCATGAGCAGCACCATTATTACGAAATTCATTCTTTGCTTCACGGATACGTTCGGTTATATCCTCATTTATTAAAGCTATATCTTGCATCAAAGTACTAAATTTATATTCTGATAGTCTGTCAAGATCAAATCTGGCTCTTTTAGGTTCAATTGCCGATAATTCATTATCCATTATAATTAAGACAAATATTCAAATTGAAATTTTAGTATATATATAATGATTGAAACAAAGAATAAATGTGCTTGGCTCAAAATTGGATATACTTCTCCTTGTAACAAAACATGCGTGAATGAATATTGCGGATATCATATGCAAAGCATCAAAAATGGGAGTCTGGGACCAATACCATGTATTCAATGCGGTGTTGGAGTAAGAGGAAAAACTCAGCTGTGTTTAAAATGCGGCGGAAAAAATACAGGGAATTAAAACGATATTACGATAAGAAAACGTCGGGCGAATCTCCTATAAAATCAGCAGAAGATTATTTGGCCAGATTCTCAAAATAACGATTTAAACAAATAATATATTTATATAATAGACAAATCAGATTCAAAATAATGATATTGACAATGATTATATAATGAATCAAACAAATAATGATTTAAACAAATGTAATTTATATATAATGAATCAAACAAATAATGATTTAAACAAATGTAATTTATATATAATGAATCAAACAAATCAGACTCATGATAAAATGATCGACAATGATATTATAAGAAAATTGAAAATTGAGTACTATGAGAAACACGAATTTGTTAAACATCCTATAATAAAAAATTATGAAGCATCGAGAGAGGGTGTAATCAGGCACTGCATATTGAAAAACCCAGTCGGTAGCCTTGATAAATTTGGTTATTTTAGATTTCGTGCTGGAAATAAACATTATTTATCAAATAGATTCATATTCGAATGTTTTCATGGAGTCGTTAAAAATGGACTTGTAGTTGATCATATTGATGGAGATCCCAAAAATAATCGGTTATCTAACCTGCAAGCTATTACGCCGAGTCAGAATTCTGCACGTGGAAATACTGGAAAATGTAAAAAGTTTGCAAGAAGTTCTATTAAATCCATAAGTACAGAAACAAGCCAAGAAATAACTTTTCCATCAATAAACGCAGGAACCAAATATTTTAGCATACATCCACAATCAGTACAATTTGTCGCAAATAGTATTACTAGATCTGCATATTCAATAAAATATGATCAGCTGATTATATTTGAATATATCTAACTCTGTCTTCCTAACAAATAAATATTTTTTTTATACTGTATATAGTTCGACTCTATCATTTTTGCCAGGGGTACCTTCACCGTCGCTGCTCTCAGTGTCACTCTCAGTGTCATTGACAGAATCAAATAACATAATCTTTCTCAACTGCATTACACGATTGTCCACAATCTTCTTTTTCTCGTATTCACGAGATAGTTCGGATCTGATATTTTCGATCGAACGTGCAAGAGGCGCAAACAGTTTTACCTGTTTGTCATTTACCATTGCCAAGGATTCTAACATAGACTGATAAATTAATTTTACGAATTTATAATTGGATGGTAATGTGTATTTATTTTCAAATTTTCGTTGTTTTAATATTTCATAATCGCATAATATTTTCTCAGGATCGAGATTATCAGAGAGATTTATTCCGTCTTTTTAACAGCGTAACTAACAGCATTAATATTTTCTTGGTTCATTATATAATAATTATTTCTTTAAAATAAAAAAATAATTGACATTCAATGACTTTTGGCTTGACCTTTTTGACTTTGTCTTTTGTATATATGTTAGGTTGACTTGTCTTTTATGTATATATATATATATATATATATATATGTTAGGTAGACTGACTTGGTCTTTACATATTATTATTATGTTATATTGTTATTATTACGTTATTATTATTATTAAAAAAATTAAAAATAATCAGTAGCATCCTAAGCGGTTACCCGTCACTGGGCTCCTTGATAGCCTTTGTGCCTTGCATGGGGTCCTTTACATGACGATGTCTTTGTTATGACCGTTATTGGCACCCCATGTCCTGTTTCTATTGGCTAGCTTTCTGAATGTTTTTTTTATGGAGCCCATCAAATGAGGTAGAGAGTTCAGGCATACTACTGATTATTTTAGGGAGCTCTGTATTGCGAATTCAATAAACCCCCCACCAAATCAAACCCCGGGGTAAGTGCAAAACGCACTCACCACGTTGTTTAACGTGATGAGGGGTATTGAATTCGTTGGAGCTGATATATTTATATATAAAATGGCATCGTTCAGAATACTGTCGACACTCGTCAGCCACAGGAATCGAACCACGGTCGTCAGTATCATAGTCCCAACACTATACCACTGAGCCATTTTCGGATTCATACATATAGACGTTTTAAAATTATTATGTAGTTAACCCAACACCGAATAAGCAGGCAATTTACGTACGAGCAATATACTGAATAAAAGCACAATTATTGTAGAACTGTAGCGTAGATTTACTTAATTTACAAACATAATTCATAAAATATACTGTATAAAATAATCGCACATTACATTTTCTGTATGAGTTATCGTTCGTTAAGGTCAAAATACATGTGTTAGAGCTAAAAATAACTTTACGCACTCCTATAAACCGACGTGAATTTAAGGTTATCAGAGTTAAAAGATGCATCAATATCCTTCTCTGTTACAAATTACTGATTCACTAACAGCTAATTGCTTACAGAAAACAAATAAATCACTAAATAATTAACGAAAAACAAGATATATTCGTTGTCTGTAAATCGAACGTAGTAGTAAGGGAAATAATCGTTTAATTTACTCTGCAGAGAGAGAAAGCAGAGTTATCTCGCTTTATTGCAATGTACAATTGCTTTAATCATAGGAATTGATTATTATTCAGATTTTAGTAAACTGCCCATCAGATAAAGTAATTTCCAACTATTTCATATTTACCCATCAGATTAGGGAAAATCAGTAAAAAAAATATATTATTTCAGAATCAGATTATTTTTTTCCCCCTGATTATATCAGGAAATATTTACTCAGACGTTCTATGAGCGTATATACAGATTAATATTTAATGATTCCCCTCTTAAATCCAAAATGTATCCTGTCTGGTCAGTAAGTTTGAAATTTATTTTTGACAATAATAGATTATATACACGTAGATAAACTGGATTAATTGGCTCAGATACATTTAACCACCCGGGCGGTGCTTGAGGACTAAATGCATATAATATATACCCTTGTTGAGCTTGAGTGGATTTTTCAAGATCTACTTGATAGCTGCCATCAATTACGTCACATACTAGATTGACCGCGATCATTGATGTTATATTAACAATACCAGGTGAGATATGGCGGCCTCCACCATGTGGATCATTATTATATTTAAGAATGGTTGGTGTAGGTATTTATTTTTTCCATGAATCACATATTCTTTTAAAGTGTTCATCAATAAGATCATTAACTGAGTTCTTTAGCTCCTCAGAGTTAAATCCCGGAATTACAAATGTTGGTAGCTGTTCTTCTGTAATTTTATAAAATTTAAGAAATACTGTTTTAAATAAACGTTTATAACTTACACGCTGAATTGGGCTGTCTTCATTAACTATGTAAGTATTAAGAAATCTATCTGCCGGTGCGTTTAATGTTTTTTCTCTGTCAACGATAGCCTTATTTACATATTCTAAGTCTGATGCAACTTGATTCAAATGTTGTATTACTTCCATTATTTGATTTTTTAAGTCATCGTTGTAGGAAGTGCTGATGCTGGAAAATAAATTTCTTAGATCATTAAGTACACGTCCATGTTCAGATTCAATTGGTTTTGATTTTGAGTTAATTTCTTCAACATTAATTGTTGCTATTCTTGTTGTACCTTTACCCTGAACGAAATCTATAAAATGATTATAATTTTCATAACCACGATAAGCATCTGGAATCTCAATGAACGGATTAGTTTTTCGATATTCTGGAAGTTTTATAAATTTTTCAACATCTATAACGAAATCAGATCGTTGTGTTCTGGTGGTCCTTGATAAACTGGTTCAATTTCAGGCCATCCTAATACTGATCTAATGAAACTTTGATAAATATCTACAGAATAATCAGGGGAATTTATTTCAATCACCGCTGATAATGTTGGTTCGTAAACAGTAATTGCTATTTTTGATTCTTTTCCCGTAATAGATTTAATTCTGCGTTGGAACTCATCATTAACCTGTTCTATTTGATAACTGCCCGTTGGAATAGCAACTA
>JAECUM010026890.1:0-44459 GCA_016617855.1 Megalonaias nervosa | reverse complement strand
TCTTTGGGTTACTGAGACACTGACCTTTAACCTTTTGACCCCAAAATCAACAGGCTTCTTCCTTACCCAAGTGCAAACTATCCCCAAAGTTTGGTCCAGGTATGCAACATAGAACTAATGTTATTGTGCTTACACCATTTTCATTCTTTCAGTCAGTGACCTTGACATTTGACCTTTTGACTCCATAATCAGCAGGACTGTACTTGACTCCAAGTGCAAACCGTTTGCAAAGTTTGGTAACTGTAGATGGTGAAGAACTAGAGTCAATGTGTGGAAATGACACTGATAACAGATGGATGGACCAATAACTCAAACAGGAATCCCTCAAAATGAACTGATGTTCTACTGTCCTCAATGAATTTCCAAGGAATTCAAGATAAGACCATTAATTTTCTATCTTTTAACTATGTAGTGTGGAAGCCATCAATGATATTGTTCAGCAATAAAATGAGTTTCAAATTAGTTCCTATGGTGGACATATCTTATGATAGAGTGGCATAATTTTCAATTCAAGATCAACATGACATAAAAAAAGTTTTCAGGTGGAAAGTCTATATGGATATGCCTTTCTGTTTTGGAGGAGTAACAATAGCAAGATTTTCAAGCTGGTTGTCATGGAGGCCATACTGAACATCAGAATGGCACCAGTTCCATCTGGGACTAACTAGATATTATAAGAAGTGTTGGTGAAAGCACAATATCGATATGACCAGACAACTAGGAGATGTAGCAACAGCAAACATTTTCAAAATGGATATTGTAGTAGCCATATTGGATGACAGATCACTGCCATCTTCATTTATGACCAAGCAGACATCATAATATGCTTTTCAGAGAAAACACAATGTTGATACAACCATCCATATTAAATACTGATGACACTATTTTTGAGATGGCCACTGAAGTAGCCATATTGGGTATGCATGCATCAATATTTTTGCTTAGGGCCAACTAGACATTGTAAGAAGTTTTCTGTTAAAACCCCAAGGCAATATTACTTTTCATTCAGTAGAAGTAATATTAAGAAGAATTTAAACATGGCTGCTGTGACATCATATCAGCACCATTTTTATTTAGGACCACCTATACATTGTAAGAAGTCTTTCAGTAAGTGAAAACCTCAGAAGGAACAGCGATAACTAGATTTTCAAGATGGCCACTGCAGTGGCCTAACTGGACATCAGATCAGCACCATTTTCATTTAAAACACCAACCAGAGAATATAAGAAGTCTTTTGGTGAAAACCTCATGTCCATATGCCTTTCCATTTAAGAGAAGGAGCTATAAAATAATTATAATCTGATTGGCACCATTTTCCTTTAAGCCCAACTAGACATCATAAGAAACCTTTAAGTAATGTTGATATGATCATCCATTCAGGAGGAGCCGCAATAACAAGATTTTCAAGATGACATTTGTTGTGGTCATAATGTACATCTGAGTAGCACCATTTTCATTTAGGATCAACTAGACCATAGGATGAATGTGTGTGTAAGTTTCATGACAATCCTCAAAGTAATACAGGAGGAGTAGCAATAACAAACTTCTGGTAACGCATGGATGGATGACAGACAAAGGACCATCCCATATGCTCTTCTGGTACATGACCAGTAGACCTACCAACTGATTTGTCAACTGTCAACATGCACATCTTCATGCAATGATCATTCTATTTACGAAATTTCATGGTAATTCATCCAAAACTGTGGGATTAGTGCTACCAAAACTGTGGGATTAGTGCTACCAAAACTGTGGGATTAGTGCTACCAAAACTGCCTGAAAGACATCAGGATTACTATACAGCCCTACCTGTGAGGATATAACAAAATTCAAACTTTCACTGAATCAGTGTTTTGTCTTGCCTTGACAATTATAGAAGTTATTTCTAAAGTACTCACTCAAGTAGTTTTTGCCGTGCAGGTTCCTGGATTTTGAAGATTGCTTCCTGCCCCCAGCTGGCAACTGATCCCTGACTCCCTACAGCAATGTTGATAGCCATCCTCACAGCATTTATCTGCAGTTTTGAACATCACATATTAACAATTATTTTAAATTTAATTAAAACCTTAACTAGAAATAGAATCCGTCCACACACCCAAATGTTTTCTGTATCCCATGGCCACACAGACAGTCATATGCTTGTTAAATCCTAAAAGCCACAGAGACAGTCACTTGCTTGTTAAATCCTAAAAACCAGAGACAGTCACATGCTTGTTAAATCCTAAAAACCAGAGACAGTCACATGCTTATTAAATCCTAAAAACCAGAGACAGTCACATGCTTATTAAATCCTAAAAGCCAGAGAGTCACATGCTTATTAAATCCTAAAAGCCAGAGAGTCACATGCTTATTAAATCCTAAAAGCCAGATAGTCACATGCTTATTAAATCCTAAAACAGTCAGATGCTTGTTAAATCCAAAAAACCAGTCATATGCTTGTTAAATCCTAAAAGGCACAGTGACAGTCAGATGCTTGTTAAATCCTAAAAACCAGTCATATGCTTGTTAAATCCTAAAAACCAGTCATATGCTTGTTAAATCCTAAAAGGCACAGTGACAGTCAGATGCTTGTTAAATCCTAAAAACCAGTCTTATGCTTGTTAAATCCTAAAAGCCAGAGAGTCATATGCATGTTAAATCCTAAAAGGCGCAGTGACAGTCACATGCTTGTTACTGTACCAACTTTGTGATAAGTCAAATCTACTGCATGAGAAAAAGAAGCAAAATGAAATTTAAGGGTTTATCTTAGTCAATGACCTGGATCACCAGTTCCAGGTCAAACACAGGGTCTGATTAGGAGGTGACTTACCTAGGATTATACATGATAGTCATCCAATCAACATCAAGAAGCAAAATGCATTCTACTACGCCTCTGTGTAAATTTGAGAAAATCCTGACACATGATTTTTAAACATCACAGTTTCATGATCAGCTGATATAGTTAAGTTTCTCAGAGGTGTATAGGCCGATTATCTGCAAAGTGTGCAAGATGATTCCTCTCATGCAACTTTGTAATAAACAGAGGGTCTGAGTGCTTATTTTAAATTAAATCATGAAACAAGTGGAAAATTTCTATCTTTTGTGAGCCTTGATGAGCAAAAGAATGAAATTATTTGGTATGTTTTATAACTTTAATGTGAAATAAGCACAAATGTATGATTCTATTTAGCACACAATAATAAATACAGATATTGTTTGATGAAACTACAGAATGTATGCAGCGAAATGACTCCATGAAATACATTTTGATGACTTGGTCATTATGCCTTTCCCTTACACAACATGTCACACGAATAGAATGCTGATATTGGTATACCACCATAAAATACAAGTCATTAAAGGTTTGATATCACCGATAAAGCAATAAATCACAATATTTTCTGTGGTGATACTCTATGGTGATACAGGCTTAAACTATCGATACTAGACGATGAACATTTGAATGTATAAAATAGGTCTTCTTACACATGCTATCTCAATTTTGTTAGCTGTTACACATCTCTTTTTAAAAATATAAAAACTTCAGTCTATCATGCAATAGCAGCTGTTAGACCTTGCAGGTTTAAATGCATCACAACACCAAATTCCTTAAAAAAGTTTGTTCTTTTGTTTGAGGAAATCCAGCATATTAGTTCAGATGAACCAAAACTACCTCACCTGTGTTGGCACTAAATTGGACACACAATATAACACTAAAATCCAATCATTGATTACACAGCTCACCACTACTGGTATGAAGTGTTTAGTAATCTCCAGCAGGCACTGTAATCATTAATTATCATGCAGAAAATTTATTCATAATAAAGTGATCATGACAATGACATGCAGATCCTTCCAACTGGGAATAAACGATAGAGAACAACAGAAAAGAACATTTTTTTTATCATATGAAAGTAGAGGTAATATAATAAGTTGACAAGAGTACATTGAGTGTACTGATGTTCTAGTTTGAAAATAATTTTGAGGAATTCAAGAAAGTCCATTTCTTCTTTGTAATTGTTGAATGTTAAAACATCTCTGATATTCTTGTGTGACAAGATTTTCAACCATATTTCATGTAAGATTGGCACAATTTTCATTAACAGGACAAACCAGAGACCATTAGAAGCCTCTGATGAAAACCCATTTTGATATGACCATCCATTCAGGATAATTAGTAATAAGATTAATATGATCATTGTCTCGTGTTGTAGACTTTCTGTCTAGGAGTTAGTAAAAATAAGATTTTCACGATGGCCACTGAAGCAGCCATATTTGCATCAGATCAATACAATTTTTCTTTAAGACAAAACTAGAAAAAATAAAAACATAAGAAATCTTTAAGTGAAAACACCATGTTGATATGACCATCCATTGTGGTGGTCATATTGTATGTCTGGGCAGCAGCATTTTCATTTAGGGCCAGTTAGACAACATAGGAAAGTCTTCTGGTGAAAATCCATTCCATATCACTTTCTTTTCAGAAGGAGATGAGATAACAAGATTTTCAAGATGGCTGCCATGGCAGCAGTAATAGAGTTCAGATCAGCACCATTTTCACTAAGGTTCAAGTAGACATCATAAAATATCTTTTACTGAAAATCCAATGTTGATATGGCCATCCATTCTGGAGGAGCAGTTAAAAGCAGATTTTCAACATGGCCACTGAGGCAATGGTCACTCATGTGGTTGTGAATTAAATGCAAACACTTAACCTTTGCGAATAACAGGTGAAATATAGATCACAATGAGCTTCTTCTGATGTATGAACATGGTAGTAAGAGAGTTGTATGTCATCATTAATTTCATGATTTTAACATGCATGGTGAATGAGCATTTTATTCAATTATAGTATATTTAACAAAAATTAACTTGAAAAAGAGAAGAAAAGAATTAAATTTTGGGTCCATTCTGTATCAAGATTGATGTAATAAATATATTTGTATGTAGAGAGGGCTATTAAAAAATATGACCAATACATGAATGCAAATTTTCTGAGGCTGCAATCTTGACCCCAAGATTAAAAGGGCATGAATATGAATGAATGACCTTAGCTCCATAAAGATTCATGTCAAATATAAAGAAAATCCAACAAGATGTTTAGGGAATATAATCATATGAAAAGAACTTGAAACAAAACCTGAACACAAATTCTGAAAGAATGTGACCTTGACCCCAGGGTCACAATAGAAAGCAAGCATATTTCTGAATTATTCATCTTAGCTTCATACTGATCTAAGCCAATATAATGAACACATATCAAGGAGTTTAGGAAATATTAAACAATGAAGTCTTTAACCA
Organism: Megalonaias nervosa; assembly: GCA_016617855.1. Lineage (NCBI taxonomy): Eukaryota > Metazoa > Mollusca > Bivalvia > Unionida > Unionidae > Megalonaias > Megalonaias nervosa. The sequence goes on along the minus strand of JAECUM010026890.1, from coordinate 39,179 downwards.
AAACCTTAACACAAATTTTCTATATGACCAAGGTAAAGTGGTGAGCAAGCATATTACAGAATAAATTTTCTGAGCTTCATAATGATTTTTGCCAAATCAGTGATGGGGATTAAAAATAAAGAAAAACTTGAACCAAAGCCTAAACTGTTGATGGCAATGCTGCCATACATCTTGCTTCCCAGTAAAATGGTCTTCACAAAAATTATGTATATCTGTCACAAGTGACTAGACCAGGAGTCCCAATGGATGCCTTATCATTGCCCTCTGTGTTAACTTGAATGAACAAATCAAATTCTTTTCATACAGAAAACAGTTCATAACTCCTGTAAAGACACAATAAACAATATTTCTGTTATAGTGCCAGTGCCTGAAATAACTATTACAGTTCCATCAAACTGGAAGAACCGAACCACCTGCATATGTCCCATTCACACTGTAGCAGAAGCCCATGATGATGTAAACATATTTGCTTGACAACTATGCAATCAACAGTATTCAATAACAGCTCACTGGCTAAACTAGTGTAGTGAAACATGTAAACCATAATTTTAAGACCCAATAGAACAAAATATTTCTAAAAGAAATAAGGAAGCCTTCTCCCTCAATGGCATATCCACAAATTTAAGCAACCACAAAACTGTCGTTTTCTGTAAAATCCTGAAAAATGATATCCATGAAAATGAAAGAATCCAAACCTTCTGAATATCATCAATGTCTATGCTGACATCAAAAGGAATTTCCATATCATGATCTTGAAACACAGGAAAGCCAGTCACCGGATCTGCACCAAGACCGCAAAGAGCACCTATGTAACGAGTCTTCTTTGCATCAGTCCTAAAGACAGGAAAATTTAACCAATTAACACTGGAAGTAGCATTATAATACAATGTGTCTCCTGAATTGTTGATAAAGCCATGAAAGGGCTTCTCAGATTGTCTCAGGCCCTTGAAAATCCCCTTTTCCATTGTCTGTGACAAGTTCATGGAGTTGTTGATAAAGTCACAAAGAGGCTTCTCAGATTTGTCAGGCTCTTGAAAATCCCCTTTCCCACTGCCTTTGAAAAGTTCATGGATTTGTTGATAAAGCCATGAAAAGGCTTCTCAGATTGTGCCAGGCCCTTGAAAATCCCCTTTCCTATTTCCTGGGACAAGTTCATGTATTTGTTGACAAAACCATAAAAAAACTTCTCTGATTGTGCCAGGACCTTGAAAATCACCTTTCCCATTTCCAGGAACTAGTTCATTTTAACATAAGATGAATTTTGATGTTTTTCTTTTGATAGCTTTCCATCAATGACATTGTCAATACCATTTTGTATGAAATATGCAGTGAATTTATGTGATATATTTTGTTCTTTACTAAAGATGCTAAGTTAGGAATAGAGAAAATCTGAATGGACGAGTACCAGTAACAGGGTTTACACAGCTTTGTGAGTAGAAAACTCAGGGGCTTTCACAAATTTGTGTAATAATTTTCAAAGACTTGATTTACAAAAATAATTTTTACAGCAAAGTGTTTTTCTCTTTAATTTTTTCCAAATATCTACAAAAGAAACAGCCCAAAATTATGGATGGAACATATTATGATTTTTCTCAACCACTGTCTAACATTCTGAGTTAAGAATCCAAGCTACTGTTGAATCAATACTGCCGATCAACATATTTCGGAATATTTTGCCATGTAGTAATTGGCCTTACCGTAAAATAATTAGGGGCCCAGAATGTCTGAGTGGCCTAAAGGCTTACCTTTACCAATCACTGCCATTTTGCCGCAGCCCATGTTGTTTGAGTCTTGGGCTCAGTCAACGTGAGAAAGCTGCTAGTAGCTTCCTGTGGGTTGGTGGTTCTAACCAGTGTTTGCCCGGGTTCATTCTCATCTGTGAGGATGTGTGTTAGGGTTTAATAACAATGTGATGGGGTAAGTATTCTTGGAATTTATTTTCTTTGTCAAACACATTCTTCAATCACGTTAATGTTAGGAGAATAGACTATAGGAGGATGTTCATAACATCCATCCAACCTGTTCTACAGGTACCCTTTGAGGTACAAATGGCTGGAGTCCTTGTATAAAGGATAAACTAATCTCCTAACATAAAGATAGCAAAACCCATGTCCTGTAATGAGTGATGCTGCTACACTGATAAAACATGATACTTTCTTTCCAAGAAAAATCCATATGAAAGCACTTATACCACTCCCATGGGGAGGTTGTGCTGACATCAATTAGGTCTGGTGGTCATCTGGGCAACAGTTACTGGTTCCACCAGTTTCAATTCTTTTATCTGTGATGTAATATCCTAACTGAGAAAGTCATGATGGTTGAGTGTGCATACAAGCTAATGCTTTTATAATGTCTCAGACTGACAGTTGTCAACTTTGCATATGTCAAGTAAATGACTCATTAGGTTCAATTTGTCAAGCTAATAAATCTATGTGTGTGTGTGTGTGTGTGTGTGTGTGTGTGATTTGGATTTTAAATATAGCTTTAACAATTTTTCAGTCATATCACTACGATGTCTGCAGTGTGGCAGTTTATAGTGATGTCTAGCACTGGGGTATCATGCCGCAGACATGTAGCATGATGTCCCACCCAGTCACATTATCCTGACACCAGGCCGACCAGTCCTAACACTAACCTCTTAATGCTGAGCACCAAGCGAGGCAGCTGTTAGTACCATTTTTATAAGTCTTTGGTATGACTCAGCCAGGGATCAAACCCATGACCTCCTGCATCCGAGGTGGACGCTCTAACATAAATCTATGCCAACAAAGATAATAGCATAGTTATTTTAACAGAAACCCCCTTCTAATAAACGCCCTCCCCCCCATCTTTTCCACAAAAAAAGAAATTCCAATCTTATCGAGGTTTATAGATCCATATATATCCAAATAATAAAAACTGTACATGAGTAATCCAACTATTAGAAAAATCAAAAAACTTAATTTACAAACGTTTTCTGTCAAACAGTGATGTACAGTATTCAATCCACCCACTTTGGAAATTGTACCATACCCAGGGCATCTACTGAAATAACTATGGTAGCTTTTTTTGGCAAATAGTTCTCTGCATACAAAGATGGATCAAATTACAATCCTTTTGTGTGTTTAATTCCATGAACAGCAGACGAATATGTTAGAAAATCAAGTTAGACATTTATACTGTGCCAAGCTACTTGCATGTATTAAATGCATCCAAATTTATGTTACCAAACACCATTATCTTAAATCTCCCTTCCCCTTTAAGAAAATCCCCCTAGACTTCTTGCAGTGGGACTGGGGTAGGGGGTGGGGTAGATATTCTGTCCTAAATACTGATTTCTAGTATGGATAATGAACAAAGCGCATTGTAAACTGTTTCTGTATTACTCATTACTAAACTGGATAATACTTAATAACAAAAAATAACAACCATATACAGCGGTCCCCCTCTTGAACGGCCCCCCTGACCAGCGGCCACCCACTCCTTACGGCCAGACTCCGTCGGCACCAACAAGTTTGTGTTCAAAACTACCCCTCACGAAAGGCCACCCTGCTAACGTGACCAGCAGCCAGCATATTAGTGCAAAAATATAAAATTTACCCCTCACAAGCGGCCGCATTTTATTTTGTAATATGTATCCAGAACCAGTATTTTATTCATAACGTGTGTTAAGGAATCCAATTTCTGTTTCCCAATGTCAGGTTTTCGTTACTGAAATAAGTGTTAACTAAAGTACATGTACCACTAAGGTTAATATTATATCGTTTATGCCAAGAAAGCCTCGAATTTTAATCCATACAAAAAGGTAAGTACACATAATCCAAGTAGCCTTACTGCTGTGTTATCATGAGATGACCGGTATAGTCACTCTGATAATTGTTAAGATCACAATTATTGAACAGTAGTAACAGCTGAGAAGTGGCGGTATACAATACACAAGTCAGCGGGAAAATGGTTTGATAGCCTTTATGGCTTCCCTTAGTAAGATGTTGAGCTTGTTCACTTTCATAATTAGTGGCTATTACTACTGACAATAACTGTCAAGATTACAAATCCTAACGGCCGCGAGGTTCTATTGTTCAGGTCAAATCTGCGTACATATCGAAGCCATTTTGGCTTCTCTCACTTAGTGTAAAGAAATGTAAAAACAATAAGGTACCAGACTGCAACTAATGAATCATGTGAAAAGATCGCTGCCTTTAAAAACACATGGCATTTTGTTTAAATGCAGAAACATTGTTTTATCAGTCTTGTAGTTGGCAACATTGATGATTACAACTGGACATAATTGTCAAGATCATAACAGGGTCAGCATAGGCTAAAAATAAATTTTGTGCAGACACACATACAGAGAAATTAACCTTTAAAAAAACAGGGTACCAGACAATGCCCGAAAAATCACGTGACAACACATTTATTGCTTCCTTTAAGAAAATGGCATTTCGTCCGCTCTACAAAAGTTTCGTCTGCATAATTAAATCGCATACAGTTAGCAACATCCGAATAAATCATTACCAAACATTAACATGTCATCACGTAAACGGAGAAATTATTTTAGAAAAAAGTGGGTTATTCTACTCGACGACATCGGGTGAGGTGGGGAGAGGGGACTTGCTGAACAATTTTAGGTTAGAAAAGACTCAAATAAAACAATTTTATGTTGAAAAGACTCGAATAAACAACGCTGTAACTGATAAGGGGATTATTCAGCAGCAGTGGGAAAATGGAGCAGATGGAAAGAGAATTATGTATATACCAAAATTTAAATGGCATTTTTGAATGGTTTTGCAATGTGCATGACAACAACACCCGCTCACATATCACGTTCACGCCAAGAATAAGAACTATTAATGCATATTCAGTTGAAATAAGGCTATTATTATAACAAGAAGAACCTTTTAATAATTAATGCTACTTTTAAATGAAGATATTAAATGAAGATATTAAATGCTTTGAAGAATGTAGGTTTCTTACTACGTGCATTACATACACTTCTCACAAAAAATTTAGTCCCCCTCTGGAAAGGCCACCCGTCTTATAAGGCCACTTTCCCGGTGCAGAAGGGGTGGCTGTATAAGAGGGGGACCACTGTATTACCATTTTACTACCATGGACAATACAAACAATAACCTCAATGTATTACCTTATTTCTGCCATGGGACTGAATAGCAAGCAGACTAGTGCAGGAAGACCAGGTATGAGGGGCATGATGGTGCTATCCCTGGCAATCATCGAGGTCCCGCTGGGGTTTAGTCCCACATAGCCTGCCACCATCATTCTCTGATGATGATCCTGGGGCTCGTCATCAATAGCAACAGAATTAACACTGTCCTGATCTATTTTCACATTCCTTGAGGAAAAAAAGTGAGAAATTAGCAAACTTGATCAAGAGCAATGTCCCATCACTAATTGTTGACTCTGATCAATAGATCACTTGGACTTTTTAGGATGCATTGGATCGGGTAGCCTGTGCTGCACATGACTGATGTAGAATGAACTCTAAGGTCTCTTAATGACAGTCAGTTAAATACATTTTATTTACCACTGATTAGGAGTGTTTAAAGTTGGGTGGCCACCAATGGACTATTGGTACACAACTTGGCTTACTTCTCTGAATAATAGTATTCATTTGAAAATTAAAACTCAGAGATGCAATTTTATGTGGAGTGCATTTACACTGTCAGAATAGTTCATGCAAACTTGTTTTTGTTAATATTTTTATCTTACACTGATATGCAAAATATGATGGAAGTAGTCTTATATTTCCAACATGTTTACACTCATTCACTATCCTTCCCACATTAACTACTGCATACTGAGAAATCTGCATACATTTTTTTATACTTTTTTCACTTGAATCATGTATACATAAATAGAGGATCTCAAATGGGTAACCATTTAATACTGAATTTATGAAACAAGTTTAATAATATCCAGCTTTTGCTCACCATGGCTTGCAAAAGCTAGACATTATTTAACATAGTTTCATAAATTTAATATTAAATCATTACCCATTTGAGATTCTTTTTATGACATATTTTTATTTCAGTAAAAATCATTTAGATAGAAAGAAGAATGAATAAATTCATTCTTTCTGAAAGATGCTGTACCTTTCATTTGTTGTGCATAAAAAAATAGTCCCAAAGTTGAAACAGTAAAAGTATATTATACATTTTTGCCAACTTTAAATCAAAGAATAAGCATCCATCCAAATAAACAGAACATTTTACAAAAGATAAAAAATTTGTCAACACAAAATGTCCAGTGTGTGTGATGTCACATTGTTTGATACAGTGCACAGTACCAGTGTGAGCTGGCCTACACAACAGAGTGCCAGTGTTTACGTTTAAATTCCACATCACAACTAAACATTACATTGTTGCAAAATTTTTGTGAAAAGAAGATTACTGGATGCGGAAATACACATATTTACTGTCATGTATTTGTGACCGGATATTTGCAGTATTTGATTTGGAACATTAGATTGTACAGAAGACGTAAACAAATCTCTTTTTGAGTCGGACTTGCACCACAAATTTACAGCATAAATATGCTGTGGTTGGATAAAGTTCTGTTAGTTTGGGAGACCGGTTTTTGTTTACATTCTTCTGTGAGCAAAGGTGAGTTTATTTTCTTCAGTAAGTTCACATTTAAACCAAGCTTGTATATAGGGTGGATTCCATGCTACAGATATACTGCTCATCCATCCCCACCCCTACCCTCGCTATCATCTGAGCAATACCAGTAGTTTTACTTGTTGTTATTGTTCTTTTCTTGGGAGTTTTGCCATTTTTCATGTTATGATATGTTATACATGACATAACAAACCCCTGTGGGGGTAAATTGGCAATATTGAAACAGACGTGACCATTTTTCCCCAATTCCCTTTCGTGAGTTGAATCAAAGAATGGTGGCCAAAAATGTTCAATGAAAACAAAAAATTCCAGAAGGAGGGGTTAAAAAAGTTTTCCTATGATCCCAGCCATTAAGTAAAGAGAATACTGCACAATAATTTCATGGGCTTATTTGGACCAATCAGAATCACATAAAATGATATGTTCACATGTTATAACATCAAAAATATTAAACTGCACACACTATAGGCAAAGTGTACCAACTATGTGATAAAAGTACTTACTGTGTTTTATTTTGCATCAGAGGAAAGAACAAGTCTGATACGGCATAGGGATACAGAGACCATCAAAATGAGATGAATTCATTGGCCATACAAATGAGTTCTGTCCCCTTACTTGGATCACAAGATGAGTGCAATCTTGTATTCATTATATACCCCTACCCCTCACTTTCTAAACATTTTTAGCTTTACTTGGTGATTGAAATTCAAAACAAATTGAAATTTATGTAAACTGAAAAATATCAAGAAGGTAACATAAAAAAACCCCGACCTAAATAGTTCTGATCTGGGTGTAGGATACAGAAATACAGACTGAACATCAGATCAACCATGTAAGATTCAATGGGTATATAATAATGTAATGTAATAAAAAATATTTCTGTGCAGTGTTAAGCAATCCAGAGATGGTACTGTATATATTTACTTTAAAGTCAGATCCAACTACAAAGTGAATAGACCCAGATCTGCTGTTGCTCTACACACCAGCAGATCCGAGTCTATGTAATTTGTCAGGACTAATCAATAGAACAAACAACACAGACCATGACCTGATGGCTCATTATGTGATGGCAGATCTAGGTTTATATTGTTTGCAGTTAAACTCAAGTATATATGGTAAGTATGATGTGCATGTACATGGGAGAATTTTGCTGATTTTACACAGTATAGTGGAAGTTAAACAATACTGTGCATAAATTTAATAGGGTTTCAACAGATACTCTGATACCCAAGTATGAGTTAGGTACATCTTACACTCTGGTCCAAATATGTGACATGAGTTCTCAACAAAAAAGGAAACAACTCTTGACAATATGGAAGACATTTAACTTATATTTTCTTCTCACTAAAGTAAATCTTACTTATTTAGTCAGAGGCTCTTATTCTTTCTTCTACATCGTGTAGATCAGTAGAATAAACAACATAGACAATGACCTGCTGGCACATTATCTGATGGCAGATCTGGGTTTATACTGTTCAAATTTGGACTCCAGTATATATAGTAAGTATGATGTACATGTACAATGGAAAATTCTGCTGCAGTTTTAAACCTCTGTTTGGCCAATGTTTGCAAAGAAAAAAAGCCATATAAATCTTTCAGTATAACTGGAACTGATTTTACTCAGTGCAGTAGAAGTTAACTGACATTATGCATATATCACGAAAATGGGCTGCATAGGATATTCTAATATCCAAGTATGACCTAGGTACATCTTAGACTCCAGTCCAAATATGTGACCCGAATTCTCAACAAAAAGAGGTGACAACTCCTGACAATACAAAAGACATGTTACTTAAGATTTTCTTCTCATTAATAAAAGTAAATCTTACTTATAGCATCATCAGGGGCTCTTATTCTTTCTGGTACATTGTGTATATAAGAACTATGTGTACAAAATTTGTCTATCTATGATTCATGCCAAGTATCATGAGAACTTGTGAAGCCATATGGGCAATATATGCAACTTAAAACCCTTAACAAATTGCAATCACAAAAGTAATTAGCTATCTCTCACTTCCCACTAATTTGAGTTCTATCAAATATACAAAATTTGAAACATTACTGCAATAGCCTCAAAAGCCATCCACACAGTCATTTTTCACTCTTAATTAGTTTTTACTTAATTGTGCGAACAAGAATTTTTTCAAAAAAGACCAATTAAAATAAGTTCAAATTCCAGCATTGGCCTCAAAATCTAATCAGACAAACCTACACTAGGCAGAAAACTTCTTCCAGGAAATGTTCCTGATAGGCAGTTTTTAAAGTCACACTCTGTGATGTAAACAGGCTGAAAAAACTAAGTCACACGCCAGATCTGGCTCCAGGGCTATAGGTTTCACATACCTGATAAATATATTACTAAAAATATGTCAACCAAATTTTGTTTTTCTATCTAAGTGATTTCTACTTAACTGTGAGTATACATGGTCTAAGAGATAATGCTGTTGCCTTGTTTGACCATAATTTCAAGGCTAAGTCAATCTGGCCACTTTGACAACCTGAGACATGATTGCTCTTGTGGCCTATGTGGATGCAGGTTCGAATCCCAGGCTGGTCATGCCAAAGACTTATAAAACTGGTACTAACAGTTGTCTCGCTTGGTGCTCAGCATTAAGATGTTAGTTAGGACTGGTCAGCCTGGTGTCAGGATAATATGACTCAGTAGGATAATATGACTCAGTAGGACATGCCACATGTCTATGGCATGATGCCCCAGTGCTAGACATCACTATAAACTGCCACACTGTAGATATCATAGCAATATGACTCTGACTCAAATTGTTAAAGCTATGTTAAAACGCACACACGCACGCATGCACACATGCACACACACACACACACACACACTCTCTTACTTGAGTCCTAAATTTGGTATCTGTTGCAACCCAATGGTACCCATAAAAGCTCATTCTAGATGCAGACCTGCCAACATTGAAAAAAATCAAAATCAGGAATTTGCCCCCAGATCACCATTAAAAATCAGGAGGCAGGGTAAAAAAGCAGGAGGTACGAGAGTAAGGTATATATATCATGACAAGGATGTTTACTTGTGCTATTTCAGTCCATTGTATGTTGCAGATTTGCACTTCTGCAAAGGTTCATCATTTATTTGTCCTTGGGTGCCAAATTTGCTAACAAGAATAGCTTCAAGGGTTGATGCTGACAGGCTGGCTCTTTGGCTGGTTCTGTTTTATTCTGACCATTGAGAATGCTCTCTCAGCATTGCTGTTGCTGTGCGGTATTGAAAGTATTGATAGCATTACTCTCCCAAGGGTTGGAAACAACAGTTGGCCAGATCCATCCATTTTTTTCCTGAGAACAACCCACTAAAGGATGACTTACCTATTCATGCAAGCGTTGAAGATGTGTCTAAACAATCTGTAGTATCGTTTAAGGACCTGGCCTTTTTCTCCAACCAAATGGAAGGAATCAACACTGATGATCTGCACAGAAAGTTTTAGCTTTACCAAATCTACAATTTTGATGCAGAATTGAAAGTGGAAAGAGCTGATCATCAGTGGCAAAATGCATGATAGGCCCCGCAAGTCGATGGATGAATGAAAGCAAACTGCTTCTCCCAATCACTGCTATCCCATTTCTTTTTCTTGGCTGGTGAAAAGTCATCAGTTACTTCCTTTTCTTCATTTTTTCACTTCTTGCTGAGAAACTTATCCATTATGATGCTGAGATTTGCTGATGGGGTCAGATAAAGAGAACCACACTGTAAGACAATCTCTTTGTATTGGTGGATGAAAACCGCAAATCAAGCTGGATATGGTAAAGTACTAAGAAACATACCAGACACAGAAAAATCAGAAACAGAAACAGGGAAACGGAAAATGATGTTTTTTTTTAAAAAAAATACGTTTTTTTTTCCCCTGGGGGAGTTGAAAAATCGGGATTTTTTCTTAAAAATCGGTGGGGGACGGGATCAGGAGATAGGTCCATAAATTGGGATTTTCCTGATCTTTTCAGTAGGGTTGGCAGGTCTGTAGATGTGTTAGGCTATATGTAGTAGAAAACTGAAGACCCCCTTTTGACCAGCAAAACTGAAGACCCCATGGGACCAGCAACCCAAAGACCCCTAATGGGAAGCAAAACTGAAGACCCCTAGGGACCAGCAAAATTGCTAAGTTTTCAGAGAATAAGCAAAATAATACAAGACAAAAGGAGTTCACAAGTTAGAAGTTTCTAATTTGAAGAGTTTGGTACTCAGAAGTAAGAAGTAAGTTCTACTTTGATCACAATTTTGGGATTCCAGAAAAATTTAGGACAATTTGTTTAAGTAAAGTACTTATGATATTAGGAAAGAGGCATATCATTAAATTTAAAAGATCACTGGACTGTACCTACCTTAAACGACCAACATTTGTGATACTGTAGAAGTTCATCTCATATGGGTTATTTGGACCATTAAGGTTTGCCTGTAAAAAAGAATTTTTTCAAAGAAATATGGATTACCTTTCAGATTTTCAGTGGTAAGATAATATGAATCAATATATATTATTTTGGTGATACAGTCTTGGGCTCAGCCAATTAGGGTATTTGAGAAAGCTTGCAAATAGCTTCCTAAGGTTTGGTGGTTCCTACCCAGGTTTACCTGGGTTCTTCCTCCACCAGTTATACTGGCTACCATGTAGAGCCTATTTTGTGCTGAAAAATGGCGTAAAACCCACAACAAAAACATTTTGTTGCCCAAGCCAATCTTTATGTTATACAACATTATCTATATCAGAACTGTTTCAGATATGTAAACAAGTTTCCAGCTAGACTTATCACCAATGACAGTACACATTATAATACAATATCTACATCAGAACTGGTTCAGACCTGTAAACAAGTTTCTAGCTGACTTATCACCAATGGCAGTATAACTTTATGAAACAATATAAGAGATCTTGTTCAGACCTGTAAACAAGTTTCTAGCCAGACTTATCACCAATGGCAATACATGTACATGACAAAAATACTACAAACAAAAAGAAAACAAAGGATCACAAATGCAACCTGAGTTCTTTATTTGTAATAGAACAAAGACACATCATGCAAGTGTTATTTATTGGCAAGCATGGATATCATGCAAACCAGTTTACCTTCCTAGTCCACTTCTAATATGTAATGCACTTGCTGTGTGCATCACTACACAATTATGATAATAAAGGTATTTTAATTTTACTCACAAAACATTCATGAAACTTTATCATTTTCATTAGTACAAAAATTATCTGGACAGAGAGAAAAGTTTATTTCTTGTGTCTGGATATTTAGGTCAGTGATGTACATTTGGATTTGCTACTATGGCAGATAAATCTATCCCTCAGAAACATAAATTATTTCTGTCAATTCTGCAATAAGAACTGAATTTCAAAATTATAAATATTAAAAATATATACCAACGCTGAAACCAAAATTCTCAAGATAATAAACAAAAATAAATCATTTTTTAATATTAAAATTCTGTCATAGCTCATGAAGACAAATTAAATGACTACATTTTTTCTAAGTCATACAACCAATTCATATCCTTACCCTTGAGCCTCTTTTTTTGCTTTGTGTTGGTACACTATTTGTGGTGTCCATGGAAACTGGCAACCAATCATAACCCCCATGTAAGCTGCTGTCTTGCTTTGCAGTGAACTCATCAGGTTTGTTCATGGCATAGGAAGCCTCATTTAGACGCTGTTCATGATTTTGCTGCAACAAACTCAAATTCTTAGTATCAAGTAAATCTGTCTAAACAGGACAACTCATGAATCAAAAGATTGTGTCTGTACTAGAAATATGTCCTTTATACAGAAGTAGATGACAAGAATTATATGATTTATAAATTAACTGCAGTTGTGACCACACTGGATATAAGAGAAGCACTATTTTCATTTCGGACAAAAACAATTTGCCAATATGACTATCAATTAAGGAGATTTCATGACAAGATTTGCAACATGTTCATGACGCCTGCCTTATTGGATTTCTGCAGGGCATAGTTTTCATTTAAGATCAACTAGATATCATAAGAAGACATAGCAGACATATTGGATGTCTGATTGGCATAATTTTCATTCATGACTAACTAGAGGCCACAAAATGTCTTCTAGTGAAAAACCAATATCGATATGAATTTCCATTTGGGAGCACTTGTAACATTTTCATTTAGATCTAACTAGACATCACAATCAATCTACTGGCAAAACACAAAAACAAAACAATACATTAATATTACCCACCATTCTGCAGTAACAATAAAAGTTTTCAAGATGTCTACCATGGTGACTATACTGGATGTCAGATTAGCACCCTTTTCATTCAGTACCAACTAGGCTTCATAAAATGTCTTCTCATGTAAACCCAATGCCAATATGACTTTCAATCTAGAAGCAGTAATAATATTTTCGAGATGGCCACTGTGACTGCCATACTGGATATCTGATCCGCAAAAATTTTGTTTTAAGACCACTGAAATACCATAAGAGGTCTTCCAATGAAATGCCATGTTGATATGACTTTCTTCTCATGGCGAGAAGCAGTAAGAAGATATTCAAGACGGCTTTTGGCCATAATGAGTGTTAAATAGACATCAACTTTATTTAATACCAACAAGCCACCATAATAAGTCTTTCAGTAAAAACTCCATGTGGATAGGACCATCCATTTAGGTGGAGTAGCAATAACAAGATTTTCATAATGGATGTCTGAGTGGAACCATTTTCATTTCAGACTGACTAGACATCATAAGAAGCCTTCTAGTGAAAACCCAATGTTGATGTAACTTTCCATTCAAGAAGAGTACAGATAAGATTTTAAAGATGGTCGCCCTGGTGGCCATATTGGATTTGTGAGCAGCACCGTTTTTATATAGGACCAACCAGACCTTGGAATGAAAGTTAAATTTCATGGCAATTCTCAAAGTAGTTTAGGAACGATACTAACTTGTTCTAACAGATGGAATAACAATGGACAACAGGCCATGTGATAAACTGCTCTGGTCTGTGACTGGTATAACTATAACAATGAGATAGTAGTTGTAATGCAAACAGAATGCAAACAAATTCAGAATGCATTTCAAATCCAAATGAAGGATGAACAAAATGCAGATTTTGTAAAATGACATGTCTGTATTAAGTGACAAAAAAAGTTCATCTGTTTCCTTTTCTATATACTTTACATTTGGAAGGTCAAAGTTACTTAAATTTTTGGAGACACTGAAGAAGCATCCCTAATACAGTATGCATAATATCAACTTTCATCACAGCACAGCTGTGTATGTGAAAAGGATGTCAAAGTGCGATGGAAACACTCAACTTTATTATCCCTGCCCTTTTCAGGGAAAAGGAGAAGATTGTGTAATCCTGCCTGTCCGTCTGTCCTTGTATGTTCGTAAAGCCAAAAAGTCAAGAAAGTGTATCTGCATATCATGACAAGTCACATGAAAAACAATATATTTAACATTTAAATCCCTGGAAATGTTTGACATGAAGAAATTGGAGTGACTTGTAGTCAAACTCATTCTGAAGAGGTTTCTTAACTCTGAAGGTTTCTGGAACTTCTGTTTGGTATTACCAAGCACAGAACAGATTTTTATTGCAACCTGTATTCAACAGAATCTGCTAAAGATACTACTAATATTACATCGATTCAATAATGAGATGGGATTTTTATTTATGGTCAAGGAAAAAGTTGTGAACACTGGACTGGAAACAGAAACATGAGAGAAAAAAAATCCAGAAATAACATTTGTATTAAACTTTGTGGGGTTTTTTCCCAACAAATTACAATACGTACAAGACAACAAGCCTAAATGGGTGTGATACTGCCCAGGGTCACGCTACCAGGCGAAGTGGGCGAAAAAGTCGCCTGAGAAACGTAAACTTCGCCTTCTTCTGTTAGGAAAGTGAAAACGACTTCGCCCTCTGATTTTCCGGACATAAAATGACTGTAGATTACAACTCTGAGATGCCCCCTCGCTGTAGCCAGAAAGTTCTGGCACTGTTGTAACCCAAGGCCAAATGTATAAACGTGGTGTTGATACCAATCAGCTTATGGCGACAAAGAAATTCTTGCACATTCACATGCAAGTTTGAATAGCTAACTGACCATTAACCCTTTCCGGAGCAAGATGTCACTGCTTGATTTCATGAAGTTAGGCACACTGTGCTATGATGAAAATATACCAAATTCTGTTTCGAAATTTAAACATCAATATGCAAATAGTAATTTGCTTTTAAAAAATATGACCGGTGAAGAGTGTTTTCTAATTTATTTTTTTTTTAATAAATGGAGACTTTAACGACCGTATTTGCGTATTTTCTGTATAAAATCAGTTTGAAACCGTAAATGAACTTGTAATGGCGGACATCACTGCGTATATGATATACCACTTCATTAAACTGTCTGTATTCGTAAATAACTGGGCAAATAGGTTCAGGAAAATATATAATATAATGAAAACAAAGTTTGAATATTATGGGATAGGAGATTTAGCCTAAATATTTAATAATATAGGTCAGAAACGTGACAGTCTCTGTTGAAAGTGAGTAGTTATATTAAGAAAAGCCCTCTTTCTAAAAATAGATGCACTCGCACTGTGCAATACGAATTCTTGGATTTTCGGTTGGGGGAAAAAAGGGTCCAACTTAGTTATATATCGACTTTAGTGCTTCAGTGTGTTGTCTATGAATAGTTACAGCAATGTTTTATCGGGAACAATGAAATCAGGACGAAGAGTATTGTTTGAAGTCACTTGTGCATTTATTCTTATGTACATGTATTAGGGGTTGTTTCAAAGAATGCTAGAAATCTTTTTGACTGCAATTTTACACAAAACTTGTAGACAATAAAATAATTAAGTGGTAGTTTATTAAGCATTTTTACCAACTTGCATTTACAAGACTCTAATCTTGTTACTACTATCAGTTAAAATTAATTACAATGTATAGCTTCTGATGTGCTTTTTAAATCATATGGCCAAAACACACTGCATTTACTTCAATTCAAACACACTTACACTACAAGTATGAATAGAATGGGTATGAATATAAAAATTTTTATACGCGTACAAAATATGTTGATACTAACATATAACACATTTTTTTCAACTTGAAAATAAAGCATTGCTTAAAACTGTTAAAAGCATACTGAGAAATAGAGCACATCATTAAAATAAGATAATGCAGCTATATATATATATATATATATATATATATATATAGAACATGTTTCTTGCTTGGTCTCACTTCTCCTCGTTTAGCTTCCACTTCTCCTTGTTCTGACCAAAAGGAGAAGTCACTTCTCTCTAAAATTTAAGTCTAGCTTGACCCCTGTATATATATCGTGTTTCTTGCTTTGGTCTCACTTCTCCCTGTTTAGCTCCCACTTCTCCTTGTTTAGCTCCCACTTCTCCCTGTTCTGACCAAAAGGAGAAGTCACTTCTCCCTAAAATTTAAGTCTAGCTTGACCCCTGCTGCCCACGTCTTAATCAACAGTTTGCCACTCACTTGGCATGCTTATGTAGTACCGTAAGAACACAAACCATGTAAAATATTTCCCAAACTTGATATCATTTCAATTTTTAAAATTTTACTGTAGTCTAAAACAAATTTTTCTAAAGGTAAAGTCATTATTAATATGCATAAGCTCTTGATCATAAAATAAGTCATCCAGGAGCTTTCAATATGAAGTTTACGGGTGAAGCTTAAAATCTGAGGTCAACAGAGTCATGTTGCTCTCACACAAACTGAAATTGTAATTCAAAAGTTTTTTATATTAGGGCCAGCCATGTTGTTTTTTTCATTCTTGGTAATTAAATGTGGAAACATTTCATGAAAAAAAAACATATTGGGTATTTTGTTTTGCTTTTGAGAGAAGACAGATAATTTAAAAGAAAAACAAATTAAATATACTGCATAATAATCTGTGAACTATTTCCAACTGAATTTCGTGAATATATGTAAATACTGCTCTCAGATCTCACTGGACATCCATTCTAAATGAAGTGTACCAAGTTTACTTATGTCAAACATACAGTCTCTATAGTGGCAATAAGCTGAGCCAGTCGACTGAAATAGCACCTCACCAATAAGCATTGATATCTCATTATCAGTCTTACAAGAGATCTTGATCATATAAGCCTATATTCAAAGTTTGATCAAAACTGGATAAGAAATAAGGCCTCCAGAGTGGTAACAAGTACAGCAAATCAGACTCAAGATCATCTCATTAATATGCCTAGATCTGCTCTTTGTTCATCTGAACCAAGAGCTTGATGATGTGTGATCAGTAATAATTCAGACAGAACTAAAGACAGTAATGGATTACGGTTGGATTTGACATTACTCAAGAGTTCAGGTAGCATAAAACAGGTCAGTTTGGTATCAGTACTTAATATTTGTTGTTTTTCATGTGCGTGAGCTCCCAATATTAAAATGCCAAAATGTAAAGGTCCAAACTTCAGTAATGGATGGAAACAAGAATTTCAGTGGTTCAAATCAAATTCAACGGGACAAGAATATGCATTCTGTCATCCTATAAAGTTGATTTTTAGGGAAACATTCCAAATTCAACCTAGACAGAACCAATCTTGATTAATTCTGGCAATCAGTCACCAGCCAGAATCTACCCACAAGCAGAAAACAATTTAAATTTAACACACAATAAATTATAAGACAAACAGGCCTGAGATTTGGAGTATGTTTGATCACTGATGCGAGCATCAACACAAATGTCACTTCTAGCTGGGGAATGTACGAGACCAATGGATCATCCTTCAGGGGCATAAAGTTCAGGCACATGAGTATTAACTTGGAAACTATTGTGATCCCCACCTTTAACTACATATACACTTCCTGGACATGAAGGATGAATTTAGATATACAACTAACATCTGACTTAGTCTATTCTTACAATCCCTTCCTCCTTCCTCAGACTTGCTTCCTCAGACTTGACCCAAGTGGAACAGATCTTGAGAGTGGATGGGACAAAGTTGGTCAGTTGGGGACTATATGTGTTGCAAACACTGCCTTTAGATCATGAAAAAGTAGCGTTATGTAATCTGTTTTGTGTGTATCACTTTTGGCATGTCTCTGTAGATTGCATGTGCCATAAATAGGCACTGAAAATTTTTAAAATTAACTGTAACAATGAACCTGTGTACATGTTTGGGGTGATTTCCCATTACACCTCTCCCTAGATAACTCGTGCACAATGGGGTCCACAAACATAGACAGCACTATAAGCGAGGACGTGAGTTAATGAGGGACCTCCATAAGTTGAAAAAACTCGCTTAGATATCGAGAAAACAGCGGAGTGGGGTGGGGTTAGGGAACTGAGCTGTTTAATGACTGAATGCTCATTTGACAATCACGTCAATAATAATTTTTAATAACACACTTTTTCTAATAAAGTTGTTCGTTATTCTGTTTAAATAACATTTATTTTCAAAATGTCCAACATGTGAAAGATCATTCCACTGGTTTCAACAACCATCTCGTGTATGCGAAAACATCTGTGTATTATGTCATTGCTTTTTGTTTTCTTGATGAGTCTGGTTCCCGGAGTGGTATTTAATGGTATCCTGCCAAATCGGGAGTCAAAAGAGCGGGGAACTAGAGTAACTGTCGATATACCACCAAACAAGATTCCCTTTCTTCAGAAACAAACAAAATTTATTTCGTGAGACAATCGTTTATGTCGAATCTCAATTTTTGTATTGTTCACTTAGTACAGTATTGATGTCATGATTTCATTGGAAGTCATAATGAAACTTCTTATCATCCTTGAGGATATCTCTAAGTGCCAGTTCAAGAATTCTCTGAAACTCGCTTGCCCACAATGGTCCGTATCTATGAAACCAAGCTCTTTATTTTACGAGTATTCATTTCGCTTGGTTATCTTTGATCACAGTTACCAGTGAGTCTGTTAATTTAAGGTAGTTTATGTTACATACACAATAACATTTATAACAGTGATTGATCAAATGAAGTGAGTTCACCCGACATATGATCGGGGCTGCCAGATTTTAAGTTTGTAGGATTTTCATGCCTTTTAACTTTTCTTTTATTCCAGCTCCTTTATTTGATTCAAAAGACATAATTAATGTGATAATAAAAGGAAGCCAGCTTTTAATTCAGTGCAACAAAACAACAAATACTTCCGCAAGTCAGTTATCAAAACACGGTCGGCACCCAATTAGGTTCTCAGAGAAACACTCACGGACAAAGCTGTTATGATAGATTGACACATTTTACATTTAATTACAAGAGGACACAATGCATTTATGATGATTACACTTAAAAGGAACTACAAGATAGAACTAAAACATAAATTTCAATTGATAAAAAATTATTTAATTGGTATTTATTTATTAAAGTACTGCCTCCACTCGGCGTAAGCAACATTTTCATTGATCGAAATTTCCTTACATATCATTAATTGCGGTGTACTAATGTTTGGAAAGAAAATGTAAAAAAATTGTACAACTTATTTTTAAATTTGATATTTCATAATGTTGATTAAAATTTCAGGTCCTATCTATCGTTTTCGACGATAAAACGAGTGATATATCGAAGTTTCTCTTACTAATTTTGATCGTGATTTTCTTAAGTTCAATAAATAGGGATCAATATTTGGGGTATTTTCTGGTTTAAAAAATGGGGTCCACGCCTGACCCCGCGTTATAAGTGGGTTCACAAGTTATCAGGGTGCGAGTTATCGAGGGAGTGGTGTAGTTGGTTCAGGCAGGTGTTTCTGTTGTAATGTGGGGTATTTTGACATAGGCCATGTAGGAAGTATTGCAACATTGGTCACATTGGAAACTATTGCAATGTTGAGCTGTAAGAGTCTATATAAGGACAAGCGTTGATCAATTAGCTAATTATTTCCTATGTTCTTGTTCTAGCATTGGTCTGCAGATATGTTTAATGTTGTGTTTAGATATAATTTGAGAGGAAACATTTCTTTGGATTATTCAGTGGGTTTACAAAGTGCTCATATTACTGTCTGGATTCAAATATTATTCTGGGATTAATGTGAATTCATTCAAAGGAGTTAGTTTTAGATCACAGAGTAATAACAGTAGGTACAAAACGACCTCCTCCTGCTCAGTTGATGTGGTGCTCAATTCGTACATAATGGAAGATATAGACTGGTCAATGTGTTAAACTCTGTCAAGTATGACTAACAACTGCAGATATGCCAAGAACAGGCAACACTTGACACAAATGTAACACTTCTAACAACATATGGAATAATCTCTTGTGTTCAATGTTGTGTAATCTCTGCTTTTTCTTAAAATACTGCTATAGTACCAGTGTTATTAATGTTAACAACTCAAATTTTGGACTAGGTTCCATAGTAGTTAAGGCAGGAAATAGAAACAAATAAATATACACCATCTATACTTGCTTATAGATGAGACCAACTGCAAACTGCACAGACCAGATCTGCCATCGCATAATGTGCTGGCAGATCTGGGTCTGCGCAGTTTGTTAGGAGCAATGAGTACAACAAACAACACACCCCCTAATCTGCTTTTGCATTATGCTATGGCAGATCTGGATCTTTGTTGCTTGTACTTTTGACTTGACTTTTAAGTCAGTACATATGGTACTAACATCCATAAGGGGAACAATGACGACAAAAATTTATACAGAGAAAGCACAGCATGTGCATTATCCAATTTAACTGAATTATAAGCCAGGTATTATGGATAAGTGAAATTTTCAAGCTACACCCATATATTTTTGTAAAATTCTTTAAAATGTATATAAAATAAAAGATAAAGGAAACACATTAAAACCCTTAGAACATCTGGTCAAAATTTGTTAAACTGTATTCTCTGAAAAGGATTCAAGATTTTTTTCAGCTGGTATATCGTCATAAAGTTGCTTCAGTAAGACCACATCAAAGTAATTCTGTCTCACAAGGAGGAAGTTGACACTCTGGTCATGGTTCATTCTTCAGGAGGTATGCATGAGTCATGTGTGTCCACTACAAGATCAGCACAATATCACCACATTCTGCAAACAAGGATGCCAGTGGGTTTGATTTTCAGAAGCTTGTTTGTGTAGTTCACATTAAATGGGTTATTTCATGGCAACTTTGGTTGCTTCATCTGCCCTTTTATTACCCTTAATACCAATGTGACTAGGCAGCCAACAGTACAGAAATTTTTTTCCACCATATATGAGCAATCAGGGTTCTGTAAGATCTGAGATATTATCGGTGGTCAAATTTAAGATTGCCATGGTTTTGAATGTAGAAAGGGAATCTTAAAAGATTATGAAACGTGCACACCATGGTTGCTCCAAATTTAAGGATTCATTTTCAATGTTTTAGTGTTTGTATTAATAACTGAGGTGATGATAACTGCAAGTAAATTTGTGGGAATATTATTTGGTGTAGATTTTTTTCATCAATGTCTTTGATTTAACACAGCTCTCACTATCTCTCAATGTTTAAATGTATTCGATTTAATCAAATTTGTTTTTGATCAATGAAGGGTTAAGTTAGGATTAAGGTCATTAGCTTTTCATTACTGGCACGTGTTTATATCTTCTGGGTGAATTATTGCTTCAGTGTTAATCTTGAACCTTTCATCCCTTGCCATCTACTGTTAATATTACTGACCTTGTCTAGGTGAAATCATGCTTGCATTCTATCAGATAATGGCAATGTGTGTGGAGTTTAGGTGTACTCTAACTTCCAAAACCAGGACTTAAAACTCGTAATTTGTTCCAAAAATTATGTGATCTGAAGTGGTGTAATCATCAAAGAAAATTTCACTTGCCCCCTCATACATATGTATGCACTAGCTCTGTTGAAAAAAAGTGAAATGAAGTAGACCTACTTCTGCATTAATGTCATATACATGTAGTTATATTATAATGATTCTAAGTCTTGGGACACCCTTAATTACTTTCAAATTTTTTTTTTATGACCTATAAATTATAGCAATTTTTTTTTAATGTGCTCTAAGTCTTGGGACACCCTTAATTATTTTCAAATTTTTTTTTTATGACCTATAAATTATAGCAATTTTTTTTAATGTGCTCTAAGTCTTGGGACATCTTCAAAGTTTTTTTTCTATTAAGTGATTGATATATTTTATTGATCATAACTCTGTGATTGTTATGGGACTATCATCATGAACTATTACATGGAAATGTTGTAAATGAATTTAAAAATCTGTTTGAAAAGTCAATATATATATTTATTTTTCCTGTTTTCTAATCCTTTCAACCTAATTAGAATGTATAATTTAATTAGACCACAACAAGAACTGAGCATTATCGCAATACTGTGCCCATATTAACAGTAAATTCTTCCTTTTATGATAAAGATTAAATTGACAGTTAAAGCAATACTGCAATTAATTAACACTGACCTGTTTATATGGCTACGGTAATCATGCTATTATGAGAGAGAGAGAGAGAGAGAGAGAGAGAGAGAGGGAATGTACTGTGGTCAAAAACAAAGGCATGAATACTAGGTTAGAACATTATTATGGTTGGTCTGGGAGCAGTTAATTTAGTACTGCTATTGTGCATGGCATCTCAACCTGCTCAACTCACTTTTGATTTTACATGGTCTAAACAATTACCTGGCCTGGACTGCTGTCAGAAAACAAAAGACAAATCAGTCAATTATAAACAAAAGGAAATGCCAAAACAATCAGCTGGCCAAAATCTAAAGTGGAATGAATACTGTGTGGAAAATTACAAGTTTGTTTAAAGCCGAAACACAAAACTCAAATAGATAAATGATGACAAATTATGTGAATAAATGCTGGTTAACTGCTTTATATAATTAAAGATGTGTGTCTTTTCATATAATTTATATCACTTTCTTGCATCACTTATATCTCTGAAAAATGGTAACTCTTGAGCACGTGGGTCAAAGCAAATAAAATAACAATGGATGTCTAGCTAAAATGTGACTTGAAAGAATGCAATTTGGTAAAAATGATGAATAAAGCTAAGTAAGTGATGAAACATACAATTTGTACTGAACTGCTCCGGTGGCCTAGTGGTTAGAGCGTCCGCCTCTGATGCGGGAGGTTGTGGGTTCGATCCCCGGCTGAGTCATACCAAAGACTTACAAAAATGGTACTAACAGCTGCCTCGCTTGGCGCTCAGCATTAAGAGGTTAGTGTTAGGACTGGTCAGCCTGGTGTCAGGATAATGTGACATGTCTGCGGCATGATGCCCCAGTGCTAGACATCACTATAAACTGCCACACTGCAGACATTGTAGCGATATGACTGAAAAATTGTTAAAGCTATGTTAAAAATCCAAATCACACACACACAAACACACAATTTGTACTGTGCAAGTACTGTATTGTATACTTTAGTACAGGCGTCCTGGTAAACTCTAAGTAACCCATGAATTATGGAGTATTTTTTTTATCTTTGTTTAATTTCATGTTGGAGGAATCAGAAAATATGCACGTGCACAACAATAATATAAAAGTAATCACAAAAGTTTATAAGAGTTTATTTAAGTGGTAAACCAACAAGAACTGGTAACTGCTGTGTGATGTGTGGCAATCTTGCCAATTTTATCTTGACATTTTTTTATGTCTATAAGTGTTGGGACAAAAAAAATGCTATATTTTTTACATGCATACAAGTCTTGGGACAAGAAAAAAAAATGCTATCATTTTGTGTTCCAAGTCTTAGTCATTTAGAAAAGCAGTATTCAATACCTGGTTTCAATACCAGGTAAGCTTGGGATCACGAAAGTAACAAACTAGGCATCTAGCATGTATCTCTTAAGTCCTGGCTTTGATTCTAAGATTTCAGAACATACAAATGAAGTCTTTGCCAGGTTCTCAGATTTCATCTACCTCAGAATCCACCCTACATAGTTAGCCATTAGGTTTAAAAGTGATAAACTATTAAAATTTTGAGAAGAATAAAGTTTAAACTCAACAACAGATGTAGCTACCTTTGATAGGAAACTCTCCTCTGCCTCATCAGCAATCTCATCATCGATCAGCTTTTGATTGATGAAGATCTGACGGCCTGCTGATGCATCGATTAGCTCCACTCGTAGAATGCCATGAACAACTGAGTAAATCTGTTGGATAATCATACAACACTGAATGAGAATGCTTGTCTGAAAAGAATTCTCTAAAAGTACAGTTATTTCCATCCAAAGCAACCGCTTCCACAATCTGTCATTTCAAAACTTTATTGCTTTTAGGTTTTTTTATAAATAAAAAAAGGCAAAATAATGACTATCATGGTGTCATTCATTTTTATACGCATCCTCTTTTAATAAGCACAACTATTATCTATTAAGCTTATTCAGACTTTACCTTTTCACTCTTGCTATTTTTCATTAACCAGCTGTAGGTAAAGTATTGTTAAATCTGGTTGTTATGCATAAATATAGTTGCATAGTAATGAATAACACTGTTGATCAGTACATACAAAAAAAAAACATATGAACAGACTACTTTTGCTGATTTAAAAGAAAAGTTTATATGCTTGTTATCCAAGGTTTATGGCATACCATACACGGACCTCAACTAAAGTGAATTTTGATATTTCATTGGAATAATTTGTGACAGTTAATGTAAAAACTAGTTGCAAGAGCATGCATGCAGTTCTAATGCTTTGGATAAACAAGTTTTCATCAATAACATGCAAGCAATAGGTATAATAATGGACATGTGCTCGTCTTTGAACATGTGGGGAAAATGTATTCTTACATGATCAGTTTGGTCTTAGATAGTCTGATGCACTCTACTTTGTGATGCCAGACATAAACAAGGGAACTGCATCTATTGCCAAGCACAGTCTTTTGTGTTTAAAAAAATCATTTAGCAGGTGTTTAGTAAATCATTATGTACAACATAACTGATCATAACAGAATCACATTCATTCACTTTTGATGTGGCAAATGTTTTCCACAGCTCATCAGAAAGGCTTTGGACCCAGGGTTAACACTTCCCTAATGCTCAGCAAATCTTAGCTCACAACCCTTGGGTCCATACACCTGCCTCGTGCTCAGCCAATATTTGCTCATGGCACAGAGAATGGGATCTTTAGGTTTATACACCTCTCTCATTTTCAGTTGATGTTAACTCATGGCATAGAATGGAACACTTGGGTTCATAAACTTCCCTCAGGTTCATGCATTTCCCTCCTGCTCATCCAGTGTTAGCTCACAGCATTGAGAATGGAAACCATGGGTTCAAACACTTTTCTCATGATTAGGTAATGTTAGCACACATCACAGAAAACAGAACTCTTTGATTCATCCATTTCCCTCATGCTGGCCAATATCAGCTGACGGTACAGAGAATGGAACCCTGGAGTTCATTCACTTATTTCATGCTCAGTCAGTGTTAGCTCATGGCACAGAGAATGGAACTCTTTTTCATACACTTCCGTCATGCTTAGCCAAAGTTAGCTCAATGCTGAGAGAATAGAACCCTTGGGTTTATTCTACTTCCCTCATGCTTGGACAGTGTCAGCTGATGGCAGAGAGAATAGTTCATACACATCTCTCATGCTCAGCCAGTATTAACTCACAGCATAGCGAATAGACCCATGGGTTTACACATTTCTTTCATGCTCAGACAATGTTACCTCACAGCAGAAAGAATAGAACTCTTTTGTTCATACACTCCCCTCATGTTTATGCAATATTAGCTCACAGAACTGAGAATGGAAGCCATGGGTTCATACACTTCTTTCATGCTCAGTCAATGTTAGTTCACAGCACTGAGAATAGAACTCTTGAGTTCATCCACTTCCCTTATGCTCGGCCAATGTTAGCTCATAGCACAGAGAATGGTTCGTACTGTTCTCTCATGCTCAGTCAATATTAACTCTTGGGTTCAGACACCTGCATCATGCTTAGCCAATGTTAACTACAACACAGAAACTATAACCCTTGGGTTTATACACTTCTCTCATGTTCAGCCAATATTGTATCGCATCATAAGAAAATAGGATTATTGGGTTCATACACTTCACTCCTGCTTCTCCAATGTTACCTCATAGCAAAAGGAATGGAATGCATGGGTTCATACATTTCTCTCAGGTTTATGGACTTGGGTTCATGCACTTCTCTGCAAATGTTAGCTCACATTGCTGAGAATAGAACCCTTGTGTTCATTCACTTTTGTCATGCTCGGTCAAAGTCCCCTGATGGCACAGAGAATGGTTTATACACATCTCTCATGCTCAGCCAATATTAGCTCACAGCACAAAGAATGGAACCCTTGGGTTCATACACTTTGCTCATGCTCAGCCAATGTTATGTCATAGCACAAAGAATGGAACCCCTTGTGTTCACATACTCTTTGCTCTTGATCATCCAATGTGAAATATTTACAACAATACAATTACTGAGCTCACATCAGAACACCAAAACAAACAGCTGACACGGTCAAGTTATTGTAGGTCAAAAAACACTTATTATCTCCCTTGGTGTCAAATACTTTTTGGTGCAAAAGCACAGTTCTTGCAATTATTACAACTGTATAAACATTTTACCTGTTGTGTCCTATGACACAGAAAGCAAATTTTTAAAGTAAATTATGTTTCTCCGAGAATACTTACCCAATCACATTTAGATGCAGATGTGAGGCTACTCTGATCTGGTGAGATGTCAGAGTACACAAAGCATATGACCCCTTTCAGCCAGGAATAAAGGGTGTGAAGCGTCATATCCTGTGTTCTCTCTCAGTGAGATTGCTTGAAACTTCGGAGCAGTAAGCCACGTGAGAAGAGGCATTTATCATGTCACAACCTGTCTCTGTGCATCTCAAGTAGTGCTTGAGGGTGCAGACAGGATATTGCATGGCTGCCTCTCTAGATTTGTCTATGGGAAAGAGAGGACAAATGATGACTCATCGGTTACCTACGGACTGCAACCGATTCTTTGCAACTAGGCCGGGTTGTGTAAGGAGGATTACTGAATTATCTAAACCGAACAGAAGATAGTTCGAGTTGACTGAAAGGGCATATAGCTCACTGATCCTGCATGTGAAAGCTAAAGTTATCAGGAAGCATGTCTGGTATGATAGAACTTTAGCAAAGCACGGGCAAGAGGTTCAAACTTGCTTGAGTTGAGCCTAATTAGAACCCAAGACAAATTTCATTTTGGAAAATTTTTTTATGGATTTTTGTTGCTAGAAATCAAATTGTCTAACATACCTGAGATATCTTTATCATGCCAAATTTCACATCTGCCATGATATTGGAATGTGTCCGAGATCATTGCTCCCTGAGGTGTGCAAACAGAATCTTGCATGGCTGCTGTTCTCGACCTGGCTACAGAAGAAAGCGAGCTGGGACAGTGGTTGACTACCAACAGATGGTATTCTTTTCTGGGCTATGAATCCCGCTGGTATCTTGAGAACCACCAAACCCTCCAATCTGAACTGAAGAGAATTTCGGTGAACACAAAAGGGGATGCAGTCCTCTTACCCTATCAGTAAACACGGTCTGTATGATAGTGACTTTAGTGATGTGTAGGCTAGAAGTTCAAAAGGATTCAAATCTAGCCATGTTAAAAAAAAACCCCGATTGGATCCCTTTGGAGACAAATAAGAGATATTGGTCAAGGAGACCAATATTGTCTAAAAGATCCGATAGATCTCTATCCCACACTGACATGCCATGATGCCAGAATTTGTCCAATATCGTAGGGCAGTAGCCTTTGCTAACAATGGGGTCCAAATGTTTCTCCTCCAAGAATAGAGCCAGAGAAAGTCGGCCAGTTGAGGGATAGAGGCACGCAGATTCACGATATAGATGTTTACTCTTGAGATTCTCTCCACAAATGAAGGTTTGAACTGTCTGACTCACAAGGCTGTACTGGTAAAGGTCAAGCATGTAGAAGAAGAGGACAGTCAATTCAGGTTGGCCTGAATCTTCCTGGTATTGTTGGGAAAATTAGATCGGTGATACAAGGCTTGTGCCCTCAAAGAGGGACTATTGGAGTCATCTTGCCATTCTGGCCCCATAATTGTACCATCGTAGAGGGGTGCACACACACATGACCCCTCCCAGATGACTGACAGTGCATCTCACAGCTCAAGCTGCTGTGTATTTAACTGGGGGGATGAAGGTGGATAGCTGTTGATTCCATCTCGTTGCCAAGCGGTCTATCATTGGATGCCCTTGAAGTGTGTGAATCTGAGTGATGACCAACTGATGGAGGGAACATTTTGTGCGAAGGACATGTCCCTTTCTGGATTGATTCTTGGTGAAGCCACTGATGCAGCTAGAAGGTGTCGGAATTGCATGTTGATATGGGGATTGTTGCACCCACGTAGAAAAAATGCCACATTAGAATACCCAACAAGTGGTCTGGTACCTCCCTGTTTGAGGATATAGGTCACCAGCACAGTGTTGTCGGATCAAAAGAAGACCATTTCACCCCCAGGATTGATCTTTTCAGAAATGAAATGTATTGATGACAGCCTTCCTTTCTGGGCTATTGATGTGTAGAAGCCATTCCCCATGTGTCGCTAATGGTAGTGAAGGTCAGCAACAGGTTGGTACTCCCACCATGTGCATAGGCGGCGGCACATTATGTTATTTCCACCTGGGGTTCTTCAGTGGGATTCCAATGGTCAGCCAGCTTGGACTGCCCACTGACATAGGAATGATCAAATTTTGGGTGTGACCATAACTGCTTGATTAAGAGAATGTAAAACGGGCAGCCAATGTGCTGGCAAGGCTCGCATAATGAGACGGAGCTGGGTTAAGTCCACAGCCATATAATAGCTGAGGAGCTGCAAGAACTCTCCCAATGAAATCCAAGTCTTGATGGAAATGGACTCGACAAGTGCAACAATTCTGGGAGTGCAAACACAATGGGATGTGCCAGATTCCGGTTGGTTAAGAAGTCAGTGCCCAAATGGACGAAATTCTGGGATGTATGGAGGTCTGACCTTCCCAGTTCGTGAAAAGGCCTGGATAATCTAGCAGAGAAGGGAGATCATTCTGCCTTGGAGTAGAATAGAACTTACCATATGTTTCTTTAAGATGTAGATGACGGCGGAGTCCCAAGTGTGAGTGAAAGCCCAGGGGTTGATGAGGGCCAAAGGGAAGAATGACGAGTTGATAACTGTGTGGCAGTAAACATGGAAACTAGCAATATTTGGGGTGGATAGGGACGTGGAAGTATACATTTGTCAGATCGAGACTAATGGCATACTCACCCCGTCTGATGGGGAGGCGGAATGACATTGCCTTCCCTGTCTTGAATATGGTAAGGAGACTCCAGTCAATGACGAGTCTCCATCTGCTGTTTGCATGCCGAAAGCAAGTCTTGAGTAACTCATTGGGGAAGGAGTATCGTGTGGAGGGGCGAGGGGATTGTTGATGAACGAAACCTAAAGCCTCTCCAACTGAACTGGATCAGCCACTCCCCTCTTCTGAGGGAACAGGGAGGTCCAGTGACCTTGAATCGGTTTCATACAGCCATTGTACTATTGCATGATAGGAGTTGATGTGGGTGCACATGTGACTATCGATGACTCATCACCCTTACTGTGTGCCGGGTTATTATTTGGCTCGGTTTCAAGCTCAAGCGGGTGGCCTTGATGACTCCGCTCGGTCCTATCTCTGCAAGACACGAGCTCTCCCTTGAGTATAAGCCATGAGTACTTTAATATCTGGCATCGCCAGTAAAGACAGCACTGCCGGCCTTTTCAGCACTACCTGCATCGCTGTCCTTTTCCGCACTGTCAGTATCGTTTCAATGCCGGCCTTTCCAGCACTGCCAGTATCTCCGGCCTTTCCTGTACTGTTGGAATTGCCGCACTACCGGCCTTTCCAGAACGATGCTGCACATATGTTGGTCTGGCATGCACCTGTGTCAGCTGCTCCAAAGCCATGGCTGAACGGGAAGATTTCTCATCAAAATCGCCAGTGAAATAATGATATGATGCCGACTTCCCAGCTAGACAGATGGATCTATCACTAAGATCCCTGTAAACATTGTGTAGTTGGCCCATTCTGGCCAAGAGGTCTCCATGCTGGGATGGCTGGACTGCTGGTAATGTCAGGGTGACTGCCAGTTTCGGCTGGACAGCTGGTGTTGGTGTGGCAGTATTATTATTATTTGGGTCCAGCTGATCAATCGTAATTCCCATGCACCCTGACTTACTGGCCCAAAGGCCATGCTGACATATGTGGAGGCTTACTCCATCTGGGATGCTAAAAATGGGGAATATTCCCATAATGTTTTGCTCAGACTGAACAGAGTGCAGCTTCGACTGCTGTACCGATTGATGCATCTAATCCAGTGACGGATGGTCCCATGCTTTATCCTCTCTGTCCACTGATGTAACGGTATGTGTTGGTTAGGTGCGATGAACTTTAGCTGGGGGAGGATTCCAGTGACCCCCACAAGGCTTGCCACTGAGGCTGATTTGGGGTGGAGACTAAGGATGTTAGAGGTATCCTGCCATGACCTTGACTGTCTTTCTTTCCCCACTGCCACTTTCTGGAGTACAGCAGAGCATGCATTTTCCACCCATACACTGCATATTTAGCTCCTTCCATTCAATGCTGAACAGGGCGATCTTTGTGCACGTGCATGTCATGCGTGTAGTATACATTTCTCCTGAAATGACACGAGGGAAAACAAAGCACAGATTAGCAAATCAGTATGTGACTAACTAGTTAATAATATAAATCACTGAACTCGGCAGCCCATACTACATATTACAGACGCAATATACCTGAAACAATGCATACATAACATAATGAAGCAGGAGCCATGGCGGACTTCCATGCTTTGAAATTACATATGGATCAATTAAATAAATATTCTGTGGAAATGACATAAAAGACAGAAACTAAAGCAGAATCTGGTAAAGGGTTGAAATTACTAGGTTGCTAAAGCACTGCTGTAATGAACAGACCCATAAACGTGTTGTATCGTATCATAAATGTATGTCCTATATTAAGCTTAAGCACAATGCATAGTTAATAGAGAAGGGACAATGTGTATAAATCAAACCAGAGTCATTGTAGGCTACCATCCTCTGATACAAGAAACACACTTAAGCAATAGTAATATGCTGAAATTACTAGGATGCTGAAACAAAACACTTTCGTAACCACATGTTATAGACACTCTTTAACAGAAATGATATATACATAACATAAACAAAACAGGAAGTGGCCTGTAGAACGTTTAATTGATATATGCAAAAACGACACAAGACACATAAACTAAAGCAGAAACTAGCAATGTGTGAAATTACTAGGTCACTAAAACACTGTCGTAACTAACAGATCGGTAAAGTGTCATATCAGAAACCTATGGCCCTGTTTAAAACTTATTTTGCATGTTTGGTTAATAATAATTCTATCAAAACAGCATGAAATACGAATAAATTAAGCATAATTATCAAGCAGCACTTCAGAATTCACTATTAAGAGCTCTGCAGCGGACAGAGTAAGCGAATAAAGTCAAATGTACGCTAACCTGTAATGACCTTGTTGTAAGGTCAACGATAGCGTGGTAGGACAATGGTCCTACAAGACAAAGTCTCAATATGTGACAAATCTCTCAAAATATTGGCCCAAATTTATAAAATAAAGTATACAACCTTCAGTAGATCAATAAATCCACATTATAAATGCAAAATGAATGTTGGATGGGTCCATAGGAACAAAAAAATGGGCTGAATTGTCGGAGGCTATTGCACTGTGTGTCTCAGAACACAGCGAAGCTAAAAACTGGCGGCACCAGGTGGTATTGAGGGGAGGTAATGGGCAAGAGTTACTGCCCTTTGTCTATCTAAAAATAGACAATAAGATGATTTTCGTCTTTTAGTAGGGCTGGATTCGAGAGGTAGCAGGCTAATATTCCTAACGTAATGTGATTGGGGAACGTATTTGAAGGAGAAATAACAAGCGGTGACTTAGTAAAGCAATGAACACAACATTACAAGCTCCACAGTAAATGCTGATTTTACAAAAAGCAGACACCGTTAAGAACTTTCACACAAAATTGTAACACTGTTTATACTATAACTGCCGTTGGACACGGCATGACTTTGCCTCAATATACACTACTGCAGATGAGACAAATGTACATGTCTACCAATCAATTAAGATCACTGAAAAACCCACCTCGGCACATATTCTTGGTACTGCAATCAAGCTCCTGAAGGTCTCTAATGCCTCCTGTGTCCACTTGCCAT
Source organism: Megalonaias nervosa (assembly GCA_016617855.1). Lineage (NCBI taxonomy): Eukaryota > Metazoa > Mollusca > Bivalvia > Unionida > Unionidae > Megalonaias > Megalonaias nervosa. The sequence continues at coordinate 7,383 of JAECUM010026890.1, read as the reverse complement.
CTGGACATTTAATTGGAGATGGTCTAAGTCCCTTCAGGCGACACTCTACTGCCTATAAAAGATGTTAGTAATAAACCTTCTAAAGGCTATTGTACAAAAATTAAAGTTTTTAAGTTATATGACATGAAATAGATTTCAACGTTCTGAACATCAGTCAACTGAATGAACAAAATATGCAAAGTTATGGATTCCTCATTAATGTTTTATCTTGTGTACATTTAATTCATTAATGCCATCAATTTCCTTGGCAATCTTTATTACATGGACAAATGGATCTCTTACAGAAGATTTTTAATCCATAAATATTACATTGGCCTAAATCAAATCATTCAAGTGCAATTGATATATTGGTACTTCTGTACATATCAACATCTGTTGAATGGCATGAGCTCTTTATCTAGTCAATTATATACATGTCTGTGTGTGTGTGTGTGTGTCTGTGTGTGTAACTAGAAAATTTGTCTTTCAATAACTGATTTACCTGAAACGGTATCTGAAGAAGTTCTGATGGAAGTTCTCTCAGTTCCTCTTTTGGAAGTTCTGTGGAATTGCCATAGTCAACAAAGAAAACCTAAAGAACAATTCAACAACTGATGATGGCAGATGGTGCAAAATTTATTGCAGCTTTAAACAAGTATCTTAACTTCAATACTGATATAATCTAATTCACAAGGAACATAATGTATCCTTTTATTTCCAAACCTATATATTCAAGTAAATTTTCTAACTGTTTTTGCTTCACATTAAAAATTGTATACCTCATGAACATATATTATATTTATGATTTACTGATCATATGTTTAAAGGAATTACCTTTGTTTTGATTAAAATGAAATTTAAACTTAAGCTTGATAAAAGAAAATTTCTGCATAAAAACAACCTAATCAATCTCATTAAAAGAAGTATGAAAATATTTTGAGAATGTCAAAAGACTTGTAATGATATTAGAAATTTAATTTCTATATTTGTACTCGAGATATCTATGATCTTTAATGTTTAAAATACTTTTATTTTATATCTATATTTCAATTTAGATTTATTGACTATGCAGCTGAAAATAAAGAATTCCTACCTTTATCTTCTTATCCTATACCCAATAGTGAAGGGAGAGAAAGGATAACATGCATATGAACAGACAGCTAGATGGAAGTTATCAAAATATTCCTGTTACCTCCACAATATCCCTCCAGACATCTTTGCCATTTTCCTTGGAGCATCGTCTGTCCAAAGACTGTACCTTGGCTCTATAGTATTCCACTGTTTCGTCTTTGTAAGGAGCAACACAAAAAGAACCCACTCGCACAGGTCCTCTTATAGGCTGAAAGTTTAAAAAAAAGTTTAAATTGTGCTAAAAATTTGCAAAAGATAATTTCTAATAAGAACAAGCCAAATCAACACCAATTACTTAACTACAATAAAAATTCTTGTTTACTTAATAACCTAACTGGAAATTGTTACAAACATTGATTTATTTGCAGTAACTTGCAATTAAACTATGAAGCACATGGTCTTTTCTAAACTTAAAAGTTACCCCTGCATATAGGTTAAATTGCTATGCTAGCACCACTACATCCATGTTTTATTCAGGTCTGAGAAAAAAGGGACATGTGAAAAAACAGGTTCATGGTGTGAACATAATGGGCCATGAAAAAAAAAATCAAACCTTTTTTACTTCAAGATTCTTGTATTTGATGCCTCTGACCATACTCTACCAAGAAGTCCAAGTCTACAATTGTACACTTCTCCAACATTCTAAACATTTCTTACAGAAGCTGCAACTTTCAAGAGATTTCTTGAGTGTTTGTGAATGATTTTCTTCTTTGATTTTAAATTCCATTTCTTCATCAGAAGTTTCCTTTCTGTCTGACTTTCATCTTGGCTTTTTTATGTTTTACCTACTTGATTAATATCACTTTCATAATCGGAGCACTAAATGGATCTGACCAACAAGTTGTTCTCTGCCTATTTTTTTCATATTATCTGACATGATGTCACCAATCACATCAGATAAATATAAAATGAAGCAGAGAAGAACTTGTTGGTCCATGATTGGGTCTTGTGGGAACCATGAAGCAGGTGAGAGTGATACACACCTGCGTGTTTTTGCCATCATTCCCTCATGTTCGTAACAATTTGTATGTACAATTATTTATCAAGTCTCCTTATTTTAATCCAACATAAACAACAACTGTAAGAGCTTACCAAAAACAACTTTAAGCGTCTTCTAAAGCTTTGATGCATACTCTCTTAAAGAATATGCTGCCACTTTGAATATGGCATCTGACTGATCAGTCTGACACATAGACAGAAAAACTTCCAAGTCATATAGATACTTACGATTTAATAGATTGAGAAATTTACTAGTCCTGTTGAATTGTCACAAGTCTGTCCACAAAACAATGCCAGACTTGTATCTATTATAAACAACGCTTTTATTTCATAGCTCATTTAGATTTACTGACACTTATGTTTGGGTGCTGGGTCAGAACTCACTGCCTATCAAAAATGTCTGGTACTGTCCAAAACTGCACAGTGTCAGCATTGGGAAGTCACTTACTACAGGGCCTAGCAAATTTAAATGATCTTACATTGAGCCCTACCCACATGAAATCAGTAGGAAGATGATAAATCTTCTCCGAAATTGCAAGCATAACATTTAATATATCTTTAATTCATCGACTGATTCATCAGGCAGAAAGCATGTTCACATTGTTATTATTGATAAAGATGAAGATCTAGGCAATTTCTTTAAAAAGAGAACCTTAACAAAAATTGTCCAAAGGCACAGAATTAAATGTTTCACTTTTCTTGCTGGTAGTGTAGCAGAGAAGAATGTCATCATCATTCAACAAACATCAGCTTCTAAACATGACAAAAATGCACCAAATTTATCAGACAAATTCACAAGTGTGAATTCTAAAAGTGTTCAAAAATCATCTTCCTCATCTATGAAGTCTATAAATGCATAATTAACGAGTGTCAGAAAAAAAACCAACTTTTTCAAGAAATCTTGCAGTACTGCCTCTGAAATTTAGAATCCCTTCTTCTACTCAACCAGGTCCCTCTGCATATTGTGTAGACGATGATGATGAAAACAATTTTGAGGACAGTGAAGACAGTTTATCTGCATCTGAGGATGAACCTTCAAACTGCTGTGTATGTCACAAACATCAGCCACCTGCACTTAGGGGTTGTGTTAATCTTGTGATTGTTAAATGGACACAATGATAAAATTGCCAACACTTGAAATACCTTTCAATTTGTTGTGAACCATCAGTTGTAATGAGACATAGCTTATTTCTTTGTCCACATTCAAACAAAGTTAAATAATAATTTTTATTTTTTTTTTACTGTTGTTATTCATGAATTTCAGCTCAACTGACATTTGTGTGTTCCATTTTATCACTGGTTCCTTTTGTCTTTGTGCAAAATATTCAGCCAGTGAAAGCGTGGACATGCCTTCTTATAGGTAAGTTGAAATTTATGTTTATTATAATACGTGCATGCTACCATACCTAAGTTAGGCAAATCTCACAATAATACAGAGTTGTTTCCTCATGGTACATTATTCTGGATCAGCCAGTTCTATATTTACATGCTTTGAATGATATAATTTTTAACAGGAATTGATAGAGGGAAAGTCATACAAACTTCACAATTTGTGACCATGCTGAACTAACAACACAGTTTTAATATGCATTGATAACAACATTAAGTACTGCTAAAATACAGTATTGCAGGCTACAATGGATTTCAACTGCATTGTCTGAATGACCCAGCTGCCCTTACTGTTAAGAACTGTGACTGATGATGTTCTTCCCTGCTAACTAGTACCTATCAGTCATGCAGCATGTGTCAGTAGCCAATGCAATGTTCCCATAACCTAAGTATAACATTACTGCAAAGGGTGTTTGTAGCACAGAATAATCTTGTGAGCATGCCTACTGTTGTGCCTTATTTATTATCAGTTTTGCCTTCCCTCTCCATCTAAAAGAATGAACTAATTAAATGCAGCTTTTGATGCATGCAATGTCTGCACCATGTCTAAAACTTAAATGTTTCTCAAGATAGCTCTAAAAAAAAAAACTCTAGACAGCTCTAAAAAAATTTAACAAGGTTCTTGATACTTGTCAAGCATATTTCAATGCAGTCAGGTAGGTACAATTATTGATTAAAATAACATACTGTTCTAAAACTTTATTGCTAAGTGAGTTTTACCAAGGTCTGTTCATTCCTGATCATTTAGTAATCAGCACCTTAGCTGTTTTCCAGATGGAAATTATCAATTTCTATGGACCTTTACAACAGCAGACTAGCACTAAATTGTGTCAAGAAAAGTGGACACTGAGTCTAATCATTGCCAGTACAAGGGTAGTTTGAATTTATTCCAATATATGGTGCTTTCACTGTGATATCATAGTATGATATCCAATCCAGTTTACCCTGGATCCCCTCTCAGATGGCCATGTGTAACAATGTTGATGTAACATACTTTAACATCGATTGTCTTCCATGGTTCAGCTTCCTCAGTGTATCCTTGGGAAAGGCACTTTGCTCACATTTTCCATGCCATGATGTTGGCAATAATATGTTATAAAATTGCTGTTGAAACCAACAGAACCTAACCAAACCTACTTTGTACATCAGTTTCTCAGAAATTCAAACTATGAACTACCATCAATGGACAAAGTCCTATACTGTCACTCGACATAACAATGCAATATGGCACTGCATCCAGAGCCCTGTATTCTTTTTAAGTTTTGGTGCATCAACGGAGATGACAATATGATACTGCAATTGATTCAGAACCTTATATTCTTGTAAGCTTAGATGAAGTTCCCTTTATGTATGCTGAATTTCTATTTTTAGTAATGGTGGCCATATTTAATGGTGGATCAGCATCATCTGAATCACTTTCAAGACCTTAATGCTGGAATGCTTTCCATCAAATTTGGTCGAATTGTGATGATCACATTTTTGACAGGAAGGCATTTAAAGGTTTTCTACTTTTATTATATATTATAAATTCCATGGTAGATCAGAATGATTTGAATTTAAAAAGCTTTATGCTAAGATACTTTGCTAAATTTATTCAAATGCTGTTTAGTTGTTTCTAAGAAGTTACAAATACAAATCATGAACAGACGATGCACTACACACAGTGCACAATGATAGAATACACAAGCTTACTTGACCTGGTAAGACATAAACATAATGTTTACCCTCAGGTGTTGACCTCTATTGATGTTCAGAGATTCCTGAACCCTGTACATCTGCTGGTAAGTTTTCTCATCCTGGTACTGAGCCCAGAAATGTCCACAATCCATCACCTAGGAAACAATAAAATTCAAATACATCCATGAATTCAAAATATTTCAGTGGCAGGTATAGAGAGGATATTTGCTTGAAACAAGTGAATAACAACTATATTTCACTAAGCAGGTGAAAATACTCAAGTTTCTCACCTACGCAATTAAATATATTTTTTATTTCACTCGGAGCAAGCTCATTTTCTTTATATTTTATGCTCCAATGTATTGGCTTGCAATATGTATAACAGAAAGAAGTAGCAGATTTCTCATTGTATCCTGTGAACTGTCAGTGGTTAACATTTATGTTCTGCATTGTTTTGTGCATCTTAACACAACAAATATCAGTAGTAACCTAATTCTCCTCCTAATTCAAGGTACAACAGTGCATGCATATTGTGGAATTTTGAAGTTGGGTTGTATACAGACAAAGTGGCCATACTTACCACTAGATTAAGTGGGTATCTAAATTAAGCTAAATTCTCTTGGCTATAATATTATCACTGTCTACTAATTAGGAAGTTGAAAAGTAATTCGAGTATTCCACTTTAATCAGTGAATTATCAAAATTATTTCTTTGGAAAACCCAGCTATTCACAGCCTGGCATAAAATAATATGCTGTGTGCTGTTTCCAGCATCAGTGTAAAATGTTGTTGTTGTTGTTGTTGTAGGGTTTAATGCCATTCTTCAGCACAAGAGAGGCTACACATGGCGGCCAGTATAAATGGTGGAGGAAGAACCCGGGAAAATCCCCAATAGAACCACCAACACATGAGAAGCTACTGGCAAGCTTTCTCACATACCCACAATGGCCAAACCCGAGACTCGAACCCACACAGACAGAGGTGAGATGGCAGTGATCCATAATGGTGAGCGCTTTAGACCACTCAGCCACTTGGGATCCCCAGTGTAAAAAATGTAGAATTTGTGTACTAATCCTTGTCCATGCTGTGAAAATATTTGGGGATTCAAAAGTCAATGATTCAAAATGCAATATTTCAGGTGGACAGATACTTTTCCATTCTCTTCAAAAATAGGAAGATACACACAACATTGACATGTATCATATAAGGTGAATGGTGATTCAATGCAAACAAGCAATACCTGATGCAATCATAATATCAAAACACTGCAAGGCCACTGACAAGTCATTACCTGGCTAACAAATAATATCTTTTTGGAAATGTACTTTGGACTGAATGCAGATATGTAAACAGACACTTCTTAACTTACATATTTGCAGATTCAGAAGAGCATAAATTATTTTACAATTAAAAAAAATAATCTTACCTATCACAGTTTAATCATTCAAACATTTAAAGCAGAAATCAAAGTCCTTTCAAAGCTGAGCAACCAGGTATACTTTCAGTCTGAAGCTGACTATAGGTCAGCAGCCAATGTCTCCATACTATGATTGTATTAAAACATTTATTCATAAACATGAATCCCCTCATCATTTTGCATCCCTGGCAATTTACATACTGGTATAGAGAAATATACAGAAGTCACTCAAGACTGAAATCTTTGTCACAGTGCCAAATTTTGGATACAGCAGAGTTCTCTCTTTGAGATATGCCCACAAATTTCATAAGTATAGGTGAAAACTGGGTCCAAGATATTGAGTGTGTTGTGAATGAATAGTAAATAACACACAAATCACTCAATGATAATAATTAGGTCACAGTGACCTAGTTTTCTGGTATGATTTAGATACTCTCTTTGAGCTGCATCCACATGCCAAGTTTCATGAGAGTAGGTGAAATAGAATGAATAGCTGAAAACATACTTTAAAAGTGAAAATTAGAAGACAATGATCTAGATAGGATGGTAGAATTACTCAATTTGATATGCATCAACATGTCAAATTTCATGGGTGTATGTGAAAAGGGGTCTAAGATATAGAGGGTGTGACAAACAGCTGAAAATACAAAGCCACTCCAGCATGAAAACTGAATCACACTGACCTAGTTTTGGTACTGTTAAGTTACCCTAGTTGAAATGCATTCATGTACTAATTTTCGTGAGTATTGGTGAAATAGACTCCAAGATATTCAGGGTGTTATGAACATACAG
>JAECUM010026889.1:0-14665 GCA_016617855.1 Megalonaias nervosa | reverse complement strand
TCTGCCTATAATGTATACAGCCGCTTAAAGCTTAGCACAGGATTTCATTTTTCTGTACAAATAGACGGTAATATATTTTAATCAGCATAGAAATATGTAAGATTTTAGATTTCGAGATTCAATTTTATAATAATGTTTTTCAAAATCAGAAAATGAAATGCTATTCTCAATGTTTTTCAAAATCAGGTAACTGGTAAGTATATAAAGATTTCTCGAATGTATACATACAACCGAATGTCATGGCAGGAATGTTGGATTCTCGTACTGAAGGTCTGTGATTCGGTTCCCGTAACAGACTTTATCGACGGGTAGGTTCTGGATTACCATTTTGTTAAGATAATTGGGGGGGGGGGTCCGGAGAAATCCTCGATATCCAACAGAAACAAAACACACTCTCCCACCATGTCACCACGTGGTGGGTGTACTTTTGCACTCTCCTCGGGGTGATCATGGGGAGAGTGTACAAAATCTGTTGGATGTAGATAAGGCTCCCCCGTTTGTATGTGCCGTCTTATGTGTTGTGCCGTCTTATGTGTTTGTGCCGTCCACAAATAAACAGCAGGGTGATGTGAGCTCGTGACCTTGTGACCTCACTGAAGGGTAACCCATACAAGGACATTCAGAAAGAATGTCGCCAGACGAAAAAGTCTCATAAGGTGCCTGTGGACCATATGAAAGGTCTTAACCAATGAAGAGTGCGCGTGGGCCATAAGAAAGGCCTTTACATTGAAATAGACAGCCCTATGAGTTTCTAAAGTTTTGTTTCGGATATTTAGAAATTCGCCGGGGGTATGTCTAAAAGGGACTCTTAGGACCTTATGGTAAAGGCTTTACTGGCAACGAAGGGACCCCATGGAATGGTAGACCCATCGTCATCCTGCTGTTTATTTTTTGAAATATCATTCATCAACCATGTAGTCCGGATCTTCTGCCCATCCTACTATTTTCAGTTGCGAATAACCATACCGATTGGTTCTTGACCGATAAATGATGACCAACATTTTTGATACAATCGCTTATTATTTTAGGTTTTATACCAGTATAGCTTGAGGCTAATTTGATTGAATTAAATCTCTTACAAAATTTGTTTGTCAGATCAAATCCAACATGTCGGATTGATGGTGGATAATAAGACATTTTATTGTTTGATATGAAAAAAATCTAGAGGTCCAGGATCATCTTTCCAATTTTGGGAGGGGGTGGGGCGTCTCTGGTCTAGAATCGTCTTTTGGTTTGAAAACCTCATCTTCTCTTACTACTATTGTCGCTATATCGTCCCCATTAACTACTTTCCTGTCTCCTTTTGGTGGTGATACAAGAGTTAGATTTAGGCATTCTTGGTATGGATTTAAAGGTAATAGTGTTTTCTTTAGAATATGAGCTTATGGTGTGTTTGTCTGTGTGTGTTGTGGCGACAGTGTACAGTGAGTAATAAGGTCTTGGGGATGATCCATAAGTGTAATCTCTGTTCCATTGCACGCTGGTTTGTTTAAAGTCCAGCCTGTAAAAAAAAAAAAAAAATACCGGTGAACCTATGACAAGAACTTCACCGTGAAGTCATATTTGAAGGTATGTTAGATTAACATACGATTTGTATTGATTGTCACACAGTGGAATGTTCAGTAATGAGAAGCAAATGTAGAGAATATAGTAAAATTAATTGTGTTCTGGGTCCAAATATGAATTTACCTTGAGGCAGAGGGTGCGACTGTGAATTTATATTGAGGCAGAGGGTATGATTACGAATATGTCAGACAGAGTCAAGTCATTGTATAAAAGGCGAGCGTTCCCTTAAAATATATTTACTGCTTTAAAACTTACAGCCTTTTTATAGCTAAATTCTTTTGCCGTATCAATGGCTTTAAGGTTGGGTGGTGCGGAGCAGGCGGCCTAAAGTGTGTGACACATTGTCTAGTCATGATATACAACTGGTTATGGTTCCGTTAAAATATATTCAGTCGTACTAAAATTATAGTCCGTATAAAGATATAATTCACATAATTACATTTACCCTTGCCTTGACCTTGAGCCAAATTGCGTTGCTATAGCATGCAATACACTATCCATACATAATCATATAATTGCTTTAAGGCTTATTCAAAATATTTTCAGCAGTGTAAAATTTATTACCCTGGACAAGAGTACAGGCGAAATATTTGGTCTTCAGGCAGAAGGCTTGGTTAAACAGTTTTACGCTAAGAAATAGAACAAGTGACAGAATTAAATTTTCTGTGCTCGTGACTTCGATCTTGTGGCAGAGGGCTTGCTTATGGTATTCGATACATTATCTATTCAAGGTATACTTGGGTATGATACTCTGTACACTATCTATTCGTGATTTTTATATTTAGGCAAAGTTTGATGAAAATCTCTCCAACCGTTACAAAGGTATGGGAAAAACAAGAAAATGTAAACGAACCTTTGGAAGAACGGACGGACGGATAACGTCCAATAACACAATAAAATTGACTTAGGACGAGTGAATAAAAATGGAATATTTTACATGAAACACAGCGAAAATTATGTCCAATTTATTCTTTCATTCCTCTGTGTCCAAGATGTGATCTAAAGCGTAAAATCGTACATTGTGTGACTCGCATTGTAATAGAATATTGAAGCACTCTTGTTACACACACACACACACACACACACACACACACACACACACACACACACACACGCACACATATATATAAGTATTATCCATCCAAGTGTGGGTTTATTGACAATACGTAAGACTTTTTGTATACATCACGTGATGAATTATCAATATAAATTGCTCTTTACTAAGTCCTTTCCATTAATACCCATGCATAATAAATTTTACTGAAAAATTTAAAACCGCTATTTATGGTTAAATATTAACATGTGATATGCTCATTATCTCATTACTTATGACAATGACAACTGGCAATAATTTATGGCTCTAAACTAAATAGCATGTGTGCTATCATACTAAATACTAATTCAGGATCGACGTAGTGCTACGTGACAAGGGCTTGTACTCAGTAAAAAAGAAAAAAAGTGAAACCAACAAGCTTTGCATATTTAAAAAGAATAATTTATTTCCCTAGAAAACACGGTAAAAATGTGAAAAAGGACTTACAGTTTGTGAATATAATCCAAATATTAATCCTGGAATTTAAAAATATAAGTCCAATCACTAAAATGTTCTGATTGAATCCAAGTTAGAATCCCGACGATGTTCCAAGATGGAGGACGATGACATCAGATGAAGTAATTGTACGAATAGTCAACAGTTCCTCGTTGAATCACAACTTATAATGTTCCAATTTAGAAATCCTAAATAAACTTCCAATAAATGTTTTTTGTCCAAAAATTTTGATGAAGAAAAGCACTTATTTATTTTCCAGAGTGAATAAATTATTTTAAATAAGCAAAATGAACTCAAACGGCAACACCACAGAATACCTCTGTACCCCAGAGGTTTTTTTTTAAGACTGACTATTTCATGGAGATATGAGTATCCAAACCCAGCCAAAGCGTCATTTCAAACCCGCGTGATGGGTCACATGGTCACTAAATCATCGAACAGCGCATTAAAAAAATGCCATTTTACACGTAGGCCAGAATAGCCCTATCTAAAAATCAGATTCTCACGCTGGAAATAAATAAAAGAGAAAGGCTGTTTACAACATGGCTAACACGTGGGCCGAACATGACCTTGGTAATAGCCAATCGTTTTAACTCGATGTTTACAAAATCTATGAACCGAAGTGAGCTAAAAATAGTGCTTAAGTCATACTTTGCGTTCTAATTAGACTGAATATATTTTCAAAAATATCAAATCCCGTGAAAATAATCATTACAATAAAATGTAATGAAACAAAAATGAAATAAAAAGAATTTAAAACTAACACACAAATAATTAAATTACATATTCGTAAAACTTCCCCCATAAAGCAAAAAGAAAGATTTATATAATAAAGCGTTCTTTTCAACATATGTAAATTATACACGAGGTAAAGAAAATTACATAAGAAGAACTCTTATGAATTATACAAAGTGTACATTAAATAATATTTCTATACACTTCAAAGTGCATCTGCAATTAAATTGTCTTTTCCTTTGATATGCCTGATGTCAAGATTGTATTCTTGTAAAAACAAACTAAACCTTAATAATCTTTGAGTTTTTTTTTTCATCTTGTCGATGAAAGTAAGGGGGTTGTGATCATTAAACACAACAACCGGAGAAATAGCTCAGCTAACGTAAACTTCAAAATGCTGTAATGCCAATATTAAAGCCAAACATTCCTTCTCGATTGCTGAGTAATTTCTTTGGTGTTTATTTAATTTCTTAGAAAAATAGCACACTGGATGTTCAACATCATTTCTATCATCTTGAATCAATACTGCTCCAACCCCAACATCACTTGCATCCACAGATAGTTTAAATGGTTGACTGAAATCTGGAGCTGTAAGAACTGGTGCACCTTTAAGTATGGCCTTTAACCTATCAAAAGCCTCCTGACATTTTCCAGTCCAAAGAAACTTGCTTTTCTTGCTCAACAAGTTTGTCAGGGGTTCAGCAATGTTAGAAAAATTGGAACAAAATTTCCGATAGTATCCAGCCATACCTAAAAATCGCATCAGTTGTTTTTTTACTGACAGGCACAGGGAATTCTTAGATAGCCTTGACCATAGCATCTATACGTTTAACTTGACCATGTCCCACAACATGTCCTAGAAAAGTTACACAAGCACGGCAAAACTCACTTTTCGATAAATTGGTCATCAAATTTTCATCAGTGAATCTGTCGAAGAACTTCCAAATCGTGGCTAGATGTTCTTTCCAAGTGTCGTTGTAGATGATGACATCATCAATATAAGCATCACAATTATCTAGACCAGAGATAATCATATTCATTAAACATTGTAAAGTACTTGGGGAACCCTTCATCCCGAACGGCATTACTTTATATTGATAGAGTCCATCTGGAGTCACAAATGCCGAAATTTCCTTTGCCCTTTCCGTTAGTGGAATTTGCCAAAATCTTTTCAGATGGTCAAATATGGTGACGTACTTGGCATTTCCAATTTTATCAATACAGTCATCGATTCTTGGTAATGGAAATGAATCTGTTTTTGTCACATTGTTCACCGTCCTATAATCAGTACGCATACAGAAAGTTTTATGCGGTTTCAGAACAAGTATACATAGTGAACTCCAGTCACTCATACTGGGCTCTATAAAATCATTCTCCAGCAAAAACTGAATTTCCTTTTTCAAGTATTCCTGTTTCAGAGGGTTCATCCTGTATGGGTGTTGTTTCATAGGTTTTGAATCTATAATTTCAACGTCATGAAAATTTTGTTTGTCCTCGAAGAAACATCTGGAAACAAGTGCTTATATTCAAATGATAACTGTTTAAGTTCATTCTTTTCTTGTTGTTGCGAATGCAAAAGTTTCTGATCCAGATTTTTCATAATTTCACTCAAATCTTCGGTTTGTGGGACAGGTACAACTAAATTAATTGTATGATTTACCTGGCTATCTCTCTCAATATAGTAGTACTCCATTTATTTAGATCAGAGTACTAATTATTATAATTTAACTCATTCATTTTCTTCTTAACTTTGTAAGGGCCTTAAAATCTAATTTGAAGACAATTTTGAAGAATGAGCAAGAGAGAATGAACTCTATTACAAGACTCACAAGTTCTCTCCATTAAAGTTTGGGGAAATCATAATTTCACTTTTGACTTGAATTGCTGAGTGCCAAATTCAAGCCTGACTAGCTGGAAAATTCCAGACATAAAATCTGACCTTTGACCTGGTTGGACAGATTTGGGAAGGCCAAATGGAGTAATAAAACTTTATAAAAGCTTTTACTATAGTTTTGGTTTTAATATCCCTCAAAGGATTTGCCTCTGGGAATCTTGTTGATGCACACATAATGGTCAACAAATACTGGTTGCCTGACTTGGTCTTAGGTAAGAGACCAACACAATCTACCATTATTCTACTAAATGGTTCGTCAAATGCAGGAATAGGTTGCAGATGAGCCTTAGGTATCTTTTGATTGGGTTTTCCTGCTATCTGACAAGTATGGCAACATCTAGAGTACTTACAAATATCACTTTTGGCCAATAAAAGTGAGTCAAGATCTTGTGATAAGTTTCATTTATCCCTATATGACCAGCCAGAGGGGTTTCATGGGGCAAACTAAGTATTTCCTGTCTGTAAGGTTTTGGAACTACAATCTGATATTTCACTGACACTCGTCACTAGCAGGTACCTCAGGAGGTCTCCATTTTCTCGTAAGAATACCATTTTAATGAAATAGCAAACAGGTACTTCAGTAGCTTCAGTTTCACAATGGCCTTCTGAAACAAACAGGAGATCTCAGGATCTTTCTCCTGTTCGGCGACAAGAGATTTTCGTTTGTCACCCTGATTAGATAAAAGAGAATGAGTAGTTAAAAGAGAATCACTGTGATCAATACCTTTGATTGATCCAAACAAGGAGTGAAAGTGACATCATGAAAAGCCTGACCAATACATATGTCAGCTAAAGGAATACTTTCCTTATCAAAATCATTCTCAAGAGCTTTCTTTGCCATAGCTCTTGTAACTGCACAAGCTGGGTATAGCTCAGGGTATTCCTGTTCAATAGGATCAACTTTCTGATCCACAGAAGGCTTGTCAGTTACAAGTGGATTAACCACAGCCTTGTCTCCAGCTAGGTCGTTGCCTAGTAATAAATGAATGCAATCAACGGGTAAAGAAGACACTATACCGACTGTCACAGGTCTTGAAACTGTCTGATGACAATTTTACACAATCGAGAGGAACATTAACAAAGTCGTACTCTACTCCCTGAATAAGAACACTCTCATTAGAAGAAGACTTCTCAGAAAAAGACAAAGTACCTGATAATAAAAGACTCTGAGAAGTTCCTGTATCCCTTAAAATTTTAATAGGGATAGGATTTGTATGTAAAGTGAGATCGTGCTTTTCACTTGCCAGCTCAGTTTCTTTCATTTTAATTTGAAATTCCTTTTCATCGTTCTCTCTTTGTATCTGTAAGTGCATTTGTTCTTTCTGTAACTGCATTTGTCTTTCTTTCTCTCTTTCTTCAATTTGTAACTGCATTTGTTTATCTTTCTCCCTGTCCTGTCTCTCTCTCTCCTCTTTCTCAAATTGCAACTGCAATTGTTTCTCTTCTAATTGTAATTGTTTATTTTTTTCTCTCTCTCTCTCTCTTCTTTCTGAAGCTCTAGCTTCCTTAACTCCAATTTCTTCTTGTATATCATTTTGAATTCCTTTACTTTTATGTCAGAGTCTGATACCGACTTACTGACCAAAGCCAAAACACTTCTATCAAAAACATTCTTCCCAAACAAATACTGAATCAAAATTTTTTTAATTTCTTGTTTCGTTAAGGAAGATTTTGTCAGAAAGATCGTATTTTCTGGCAAGTTCAAGCAACTCATCTTTTTTTCAGACTATCCAACTGCTCCTGAGTAGGACTAGAGAGAAAAGTCTCCACTTTTAATGACATTGTGAACGAAAGCCTGTTGTTTTCACTATAAATTTCAAACAAAATTTGAAATAGGACTGGGGATTTAAAACCTAGGGGAATTTAAAGTTCAAAAAATATTTTAGCCAAAATTTATATATACCGGACGAGCCCCCAATTTTCTTTTTTATGTGACAAGGGCTCGTACTCAGTAACAAAGAAAAGAGTGAAGCCAACAAGCTTTGCATATTTAAAAAGAATAATTTATTTCCCTAGAAAACACTGTAAAAATGTGAAAAAGGACTTACAGTTTGTGAATATAATCCAAATATTAATCCTGGAATTTAAAAATATAAATCCTATCACTAAAATGTTCTGATTGAATCCAAGTTAGAATCCCGACGATGTTCCAAGATGGAGGACGATGACATCAGATGAAGTAGTTGTACGAATAGTCAACAGTTCCTCGTTGAATCACAACTTATAATGTTCAAATTCTGAAATCCAGAATAAACTTCCAATAAATGTCTATCCAAGAATTTTGATGAAGAAAAGCACTTGTTTGTTTTCTAGAGTGAATAAATTATTTTAAATAAACAACATAAACTCAAACGGCAACACCACATTTCAAACCCGCGTGATGGGTCACATGGTCACTAAATCATCGAACAGCGCATTAAAAAAAATGCCATTTTAC
This sequence comes from Megalonaias nervosa, assembly GCA_016617855.1. Lineage (NCBI taxonomy): Eukaryota > Metazoa > Mollusca > Bivalvia > Unionida > Unionidae > Megalonaias > Megalonaias nervosa. The sequence goes on along the minus strand of JAECUM010026889.1, from coordinate 6,484 downwards.
ACGTAGGCCAGAATAGCCCTATCTAAAAATCAGATTCTCACGCTGGAAATAAATAAAAGAGAAAGGCTGTTTACAACATGGCTAACACGTGGGCCGAACATGACCTTGGTAATAGCCAATCGTTTTAACTCGATGTTTACAAAATCTATGAACCGAAGTGAGCTAAAAATAGTGTTTAAGTCATACTTTGCGTTCTAATTAGACTGAATATATTTTCAAAAATATCAAATCCCGTGAAAATAATCATTACAACAAAATGTAATGAAATAAAATAAAATAAAAAGAATTTAAAACTAACACACAAGTAATTAAATTACATATTCGTAACAGTAGGGACTTAATGATATACAGATGTACCGATGCACAACAGTGCAATAAGCTCCCATTTGTACCATTGTGGTGGCATGACATATGTAGTGAAGATGACATCTATATACCCTGCCTAGTTCACATTTCACTCAGTGCTTAGATTTTAAATTGATTCATAACGAGAGAATCGTCGCCCTAGTGTTTGGACAGCTGTTTGACAATCACAGTCTGGTGTATTTTTCCGGGTTTTAATGCTAACTTCGACTTGTTTTGAAATTCGTCGTTTAGAATAAAAAAAAAAATTCTTTAAACAAATTCTGCACAAAGTGTGTTGCTTTATTAACTTGTCCCCCCCTTGGCTGGGAATATATAGAATAAAGACCAATTAAGGGGTATTTGTCATCTGTACCACCATGAGGAAGTATGTTAGCCAACATACATGCTAGTTATCACTGATAACATGGATATCAACGTTTACTTTGGGGCTATAAAGAGGTGTCCTATACTGTAACAGGGTGTAAATATATATTACTTTTAGGCAAGCAAAAGGGGCGTTTTGCGGTCACGGGCCTTTGGTGCTCACAGAAACCCTCCTTCAGCTAATCTGCCACTGCACAATTTCAACAAAATATTAAGAGATTCATATTTATGTCTTCTATGTTTAAAGTTTTTTGCCTTAGTTTTGACCGCTCCGGTGGCTTAGTGGTTAGAGCGTCCGACTCGGATGCGTGAGGTCACGGGTTCGAACCCCGGCGGAGCAATTAGCAAAGACTTATAAAAATGGTACTTACAGGTGCTCGCTAGGCTCTCAGCATTAAGAGGTTAGTGTTAGGATTGGTTGACCAGGTGTCAGGATAATGAGACTGGGTGGGACATCGTGTTACAGGTCTGCGACATGATACCCCAGTGCTAGACCTCACTATAAACTGCCACACTGCAGACATCGTAGCGATATGACTGAAAAATTGTTAAAGCTATGTTAACAATCCAACACACACACACACACACACACACACACACACACACACACACACACATACACACACACACACATTAGTTCTATTTGTACTCAAACAGTCTCGTGAGTACAGATCCACGTTTTTGAGGTTTGATAAGAATGATTTCTATAAATTCGATTAATCTAAGAGAAATAAAGAAGAACTAGTTCTAGACTGAGCATAATGGCCCATATATTGAGAAACTAAGCTCTGACAAGACACAAAATTAATCTCAAAGTTTTTACCCACGATGCTTCTTAAAGGAAAGTATGCAAATTTTGAGAAGCAAATGATATAGAAAATAGTAATTCTAAATTTTTGTTGATAAATGTTACCGTTGTCAAGTTATTTTTTTTTTCTTGTTACTGTAGATTAGTCCGTTGATTCTTTCAAGTATCTATATGTTGTTACATATATCAAACTATCATTTGAAAACTACTTCATTTACTTCAAAACGAGATAAAGTAGAACACCTACAACTTGTTCAGGACATCTAGTTATACGTTACTGTAGTTTGTATTCTTTATACTGTTCCGAATAGTTTACTTATTTTTTAAATGCGTAACACAGTATGAAGGAAACTTATTTGTAAAAGAAGAAATTACATTAGGATTTTTTTTTAAAGTAAAGAACATTCACCTAAAATACAGACACAAGGATGGATGGAGTCATACACAAATGAATATATGAATATTATTTAAACTTCTTTTAATAATTTGAATTTCATGTATTGACCGGAACCCATAGAGGTAGAGTGGTTTACGGCTCTCTCCATTACAGAATTGACCGGAACCAATAGAGGTAGAGTGGTTTACGGCTCTCTCCATTACAGAATTGACCGGAACCCATAGAGGTAGAGTGGTTTACGGCGCTCTCCATTACAGATCCCTCACACGTCTCACCTCTCTCCGCTTAAGACTAACTCTCGGCTTGACCAACATGAACCTGTGCGAAAGCTTGCCAGTAGCTTTCCGTGGGTCGTTGTTTCTTCTCTGGGTCTTACTACCAGACTGGCTGACATGCATAGTTTATCGTGCGACAAAAGTGGCGTAAAACCCAACAAAACAAAGCCATGTATGATGTTTAAATACCCTATATCGAGTATGACATGATTTCCACGTGACACCAAACCGTGACATTATCTACCGTTGGTCTATTTTTATCACCATTACGTTAGGCTCACTGTGTTAATAAGGATAATTTACATTCCAGGTAGATCAACATGGATGACACCATAAGTTCAAATCGAGAGAAGAATTGAACGACTTGACTTTCATTTTGTACGGCCTGAATCGTCAGTGATAACCCATTTGTATCAAAATCCCCCAAAACACCGAAGCCACAAACAGGTACGTTACCATTGTTTTCATAAAGTGACATTTATGTCTTTCTGGTTAATGTGTATGCATAGGCTGCCTGTTTCATAAAACGTGTGTGTTTCTCTCTCTCTCTCTCTCTCTCTCTCTCTCTCTCTCTCTCTCTCTCTCTCTCTCTCTCTTGACCGATAACGAATCAAGGAATATTATCCTCTCTGTTCAAAGTATTATATAGATTGTATGCTCATCGATGCTCTTAAAATCTAACAGTGATAAGTCTACCGTGCTTGTTTTCATTTCATACGTTCGCATTGGTAATGTCATGATTTTATAGCAAAATAATAATAATAATAATAATAATAATAATAATAATAATAACAATAGTAACAACAACCCTGAACCTATTGTTTTTCTTAGATTAAAGGAAATAAAAGCTGAAATGCATAGTAATATGGTAATAATGTTTAGGTAGTGGTAGAAGTGATGACGGCGACGACGATGATGATGATGATGACGATGATATGATGTATGTAATTGTTTAATTCCTTCAGACATATGTAAATAAATATTCCTCATTATGTAGAGGAAGTGAAAATGACGAAGGCGATGATGATGATGATGATGATGATGATTAATGTTGTAAATGATGCATGTAATCATTCATTTCCTTCGCACAAACATAAATACATATGTCTTTCATTATGTGGGGCAAATTAAATAAGGTAATAATACATGACACGCTTTGCGTCTTTTTAACGTTTTAAAACTTAGAGATCTTTGATAGTGGTCTGCAGACGTACACACTGATCTTCTAAATCCCATCCAAATGCAAAGGAAATGGGTGTGGTATGGTGGGGTAAATTATTGTAGTAAGCATTTGAACCACACACAGAATGACAGCCTTAAAATAGATCTGTTATTCAGAGGTTGTGAAGCATTACCCTTTGTCGCCTCTGTGTTTTTGTTGTTGTTGTGGGTTTTGAGCACACGATGAATTGTACACGGCAGCTGGTATAACTGGTGGAGGAAGTATCCGGAAAAACACCGGTACAAATCACAGACTAACGGGAAGCCACTGGCAAGCATTTTCGCATACCCATATTGGCCGAGCTCGAGACTCGAAACAAAGCGGATATAGGTGAGATTGTTAAAAATGAGCGCTTTAGACCACTCTGCCACCCGTGGCCCCAAAAATCGCCGCATTTGCGACTAAAAATTTAGAATTAGCAAGTGAAACTGTTAACTGGGTACCCACTGGTAACCTTCAAAATCCCACGCCATAAACATTTGTCAGAACCAGCTTGATTCACAGCAGGGTTGCAACTAGAATTTTGTAAATTTGGGCATCACACACACACACACACACACACACACACACACACACACACACACACACTATTAAAGTTCAGAAAGGGGGTCAATTTGTTTATAGCTGGAGCTACTCACTAGGTAATAAGAAAGTAACTACAAGAACAGAATTGATAATTTAAAAATGTACTAAACAGCACGCAACTGAAATATTTCAGGAACATAAATTCAAAGCAAATTAAACATTTTTCTACGTTAAATGACGTCTTTTATGCTTCGCCTGCAAAGTACATATTTCAGAAACTTGGTTTAGCCAGTTTAACAAGAAAAACGGGTTATTACAACCACAAGTTGTAAGCCAAAGTGGTACATATGAATGCACGCATGAATTTGCATGTCGATGCATCTAGAAAACTGAGCGATAAAGAGTGTCTGGCATCTCTATCAAAGCAACAATGATTTCTGGATACATCTCTCGATACTGAGAGAGAGAGAGAGAGAGAGAGAGAGAGAGAGAGAGAGAGAACGCTAAGTCTTGCACATTGAATTGATTGCTTTAATCCTATTAAAAACAACGGGCTTGCTTTATATATTGGTCTAATTAATGGTTGTCAAAACTGCTGTACTTCTTGGACAACATATTACTGTGTATAATAACAGTTTCATCCCATCGGCAAAAGCAGTTGCTTTGGTCCTTTGTTTTGTGGGAGACGGGTGCATTATTCTGCTATTATAACATAACTTTGCATTGAGTTAAGGTGCGAAAGAGAGTCAAATATTGTTGAGCACACCACACTATTTACATCGTACGTGTCTGGTATAACATTCTTCTATTGTACACCTTTCTTCGTGAAGGTGATAAAGACAGTGAGATAAGGAAGTACTCTTTTTCTTCAGGAAATAAAAGCAGCCCCGACATCCCCGTATGCACCCCCCCCCCCATTTAATATACAGGACGTCTCTTATTTGATTATTATGACGATAACGATGATATAGATAACCTTAGATAAAGATGACAGACATAGAAAGGAGACGAAGAAAGACAGAATAATAGAGAGACAAACAGATGGACAATCTGTCATGCGACTTATCTAAAACGGTATACATAGCTAGGAAGGAGAACGTTTCAGGCATTAACTTATTATAATTGCTGATACCTTTACGTTTCAGGCATTAACTTATTATAATTGCTGATACCTTTACGTTTCAGGCATTAACTTATTATAATTGCTGATACCTTTATGATATGATGATCTTGTTGGAATACGCCAGGCTTACCGAAAATAATAAATCCGTACTCTAGCAAAAGTTCAAAACGGATTGACATAACATATGTATAAACGATTTTGCAAAGAAGCCGCCGTGATAAAAAAAAAAAAAAGAATAGGCACTGGCCGGGTGCATGTGCGTGTATTTCTGTTTGAAACCAGATTACCAAATGTACGGAAGACAACTCGTGTTTGTCAAAAATGCAATTTAAAGTAACGGCCGAATCATTGCATATTCTTTTGAAATATCTGGCCAACTTATGCAGGTAAGTAAATAATAAGCAAATGCCATATCAATGACGAATGTTTCTCATCAAAAACAGGTCATGATGACTTAGCACCTTACACGCTTCATAAAAATTTTGTCTTTAAAGGGCAGATTCTTATGCATTGTTTCTGAAAGTGCCATGTGCCTTGCATCCGGATTGATCTTTCAAAGTGAAACACCCCAACAATAGGTTGTTGTGATCTGATTTCACTCTTCATGATAACTTTTCTTTTAAGTTGAGATCAGATTTGGTTTTCTTCCACTGTTAACTCTTGCACAATTCATATTTGGTTGTGAAAGCACCTCTGAGTGTGCAACATATCACTCAGAAAATTACACTGGGATGCATACAGTTTTAACTGTGTGTGTGTGCGTGTGTGTGAGCAGTATCTCACTAAAGAAAATTACACTGGCCTGCATCCAATGTTAACTCTGTGTGTGCATCATCTCACTCAGCAAATTGCACTGGCCTGCATCGAATACTAACTTTGGGTGGAGATCATTTATTTTATTATTTCCTTTTATCCACGACGGTAAGGTTAATTGTAATACGGCCGACCAACACTCCACTCCGAATCTCCTACCCCAACCCTCATCAGCAGGCACGCACGCACGCACACACACATTTGAAATCAAACTGAAGAGCGAGAATCAAAAGAATGGAAAGGGATTGGTATTGAAAGGATAATCTCGTACTTAGGTTGAAAAGGCTTTGATATTTTATGCTTCATATGTTTCCTCTGAAAAAAATAATACTGTATTTCCTCTGAACAAAAAACTATCAGATGAGGATGATAAAAAAAATTAAAAAAATCATAATAAAAAAATAATATATAAAATTGCAAATTGCCTTAGTACAATATTTCCAGGATGGTGGAACATGACTTCAAGACAGGTTTTCAATTAACTGAACGTTACAATTATATGACTTAAGTATCTTTAAAAGCAATTAGGGTTATAAGTATCCATAACAGAGAAGAAACAGTCAAAGTCGGTCGGTCGGTCGATATATATATA